>MCJB01047996.1:0-62183 GCA_002018475.1 Nicotiana obtusifolia | reverse complement strand
CCTCTTGCAGAATTCGCTTATAATAACAGCTATCAGTCAAGTATTCAGATAGCTCCGTACGAGGCTCTGTATGGGAGGCGGTGTAGATCTCTGGTTGGTTGGTTTGAGCCCGGCGAAGCTAGGCTATTGGGGACTGACTTGGTTCAAGATGCTCTAGAAAAGGTGAAGGTAATCCAGGAGAGGCTTCGTACAGCACAGTCGAGGAAAAAGAGTTATGCCGATAGAAAGGTTCGAGATGTGTCTTACATGGTTAGCGAGAAGGTCTTGCTGAAAGTTTCACCCATGAAAGGTGTTATGAGGTTTGGAAAGAAAGGGAAATTAAGTCCTCGGTTCATTGGGCCGTTTGAAGTACTTCGGCGAGTTGGGGAGGTGGCGTATGAGCTTGCTTTCCCATCCAGTCTGTCGAGTGTACACCCAGTGTTTCATGTTTCTATGCTCCGAAAGTATAATGGGGACCCGTCTCACATTTTGGACTTCAGCATGATTTAGTTGGATGACAATTTGACCTATGAGGCGGAGCCAGTGGCGATTTTGGATCGTCAGGTTCGGAAGTTGAGGTCCAAGGAGATAGCTTCAGTGAAAGTCCAATGGAGAGGTCGGGCTGTGGAAGAGGCTACTTGGTGTTAATAAGTTGTTTTGAACGTTCCGAAGGTTAGAACAAGTTTGAATAATGTTATGGGACATGTTGGCATGTTTGGTTGAAGTCCCGAGGGCCTCGAATGGATTTTGGATGGTTGATGGAGTTTAACTTTGGCATTTCAAGAATGTGTCGATGTCGTATCTTCAAGAATAAGTGGTACAATATTATGCAAATTGACTCCAAATTCAGTTTTAATTGAAGCATTAGATCCGTATCGAAATTTCGGAGTCATAGCAAAAAGAATCGTCCAATTCGGACATCGTATGAGAAAGTTATGCCTATTTTTGTGTCAAGAAAAAATCTGCAGAAATGTCAGAAATGCGAACGGGAGAACGTGAAATGCGAACCGCATTTTTATCTAGAAATCGCAAACTGAGACAGAACTTGGGGCGAGATTTGCGACCAAAAAAGCGAACCGCAAAGGTGAAATGCGAACCGCATTTTTGGTATAGAAAATCGCATTTTTGACCTAACAGGGGTGTTTTAACCCGATTTTTGATGCTTTTTAAGTAGAACTCAGTGTTCATTTTGCCCTACAAGACCCATATTCGTTACCCACGAAGAGGAAGACCTCCAAACACCATAGAATCACCATAAATTAACCTCAAAACTATATCCAAAGGAGATTTTCATGGACAAATTCTTAAAGGAAGAGTTTTGGTCATCTTAAACATACTTGGAGCTAGAGAGCTCGGATTGAAACAAGTTTTGAAGCAATTCTTGGAGGGTTTCCAAGAGAAACATCGGGGTAAGTATTCCTAACTCAATCTTGGAGGAATTACCTCAGTTTATCACTATTTTTAGCAATTAATTGGTGATTTAAGTTGGGAAAATTGCGGAAAACCCTAAGGCTTAGGTGTGATGGTTAGAGGTCGATCCGGTATCGGAATTCGACAAATTTTATATGGTTGAACTCATGAGAAGATAAGGAACCCGTTGGGGTGAAAAGTACTGAATTTCGAGACGTGGGCCCGGGGCTCGAGTTTTGCTAATTTCGGGATTTCTTTATAAATTCGATTGTTTTTGCTTGGGTTTTATTCCCTCAACATATTGTGATGTAATTATTCTGAATTTGGATAGATTCGACGCACGTGGAGGCCAATTCAAAGGGCTAAGGCATCGCGGGCTAAGGATTTAGCCGATTTGAGGTGAGTAATGTTTGTAAATGATGTCCTGAGGGTTCGAAACCCCGAATTTGCACCTCATAGTGCTATGTTGAGGTGAGGTACATGCTCGATGATGAGCATGGGGTTGTTTACTTCTGGGGATTGGGACTTGGTCCATCCCGATTGATGATTTCTACTACATACTTGATTGAAATCTAATTGATATCATTGTGATTTGGGCTACTTGCCATATTTGGGCTTCGCGCCGGTTATGTGAACTCTTCAGGGGTAGTTGTCATTTTGTACTAAATCATATTTGGGCTTCGTGCCGGTTATGGAACCCTTCAGGGGTATTTTTCATTATTTATTACATCATATTTGGCATCTCGCCGGTTATGTGGACCCTTCAAGCGTATTATTTGGCTTCTCGCCGGTTATGTGAACCCTTCAGGGGTATTGTTGCTGCATTGATTCATTTCATAAACTCAGTTTTGAACTCAAATGATATTTTCAAATGATTTTTAATTGGATCGGGTGGCACGCCGCCACGGAATATAAATTGGATCGGGTGGCACGCTGCCACGGAATATAAATTGGATCGGGTGGCACGCCTCCACGGAATGTAAATTGGATCGGGTGGCACGCCGCCACGAGATGTAATATGCATGGATCGGGTGACACGCCGTCACGAGATATGCGCTACTGAACCCCCCACAGTAAGCGTCGGGTACCCAGGGAACGGGTGGCACACCGCCACGATAGTCATGACTTGCATTGCATTGCATTTTTGGTTGTGTTGGTATTGTTTCCATTTACTTCGCGTCATCTATTTGAGATGTTACATGTTTTTACCGCTCCATCGTGGATTAATTTAAGTCTTATGTGTTTCTTACTTTCAGTCATTATTTATATTTATTACTCACTGAGTTGGAAGTACTCACATTACTCCCTGCACCATGTGTGCAGATTCAGGCGTTATCGCTTTCGCCCCGAAGTACTGACTACTACTATTGTCAGGGTGGTGATTCGGAGATTACGAGGTAGCTGTTGGCGTTCACAGCCCGTATCTCTTTTATTTTGTTGTTTCCACTTTCTTCAAACAATTGTGCCAAAGATATTGTAATAGTTATTTTATTATTAGGACTTCATTAGTGGCTCATGACTTTGTGACACCCTGATCCGAGGGCTGTTGTCGGGATGATTTACTATATTTTTTCGCAAATTACTGTTATTTAACCATACTTATATTGTTTTCGTATTATTTAACTATTTGAGCGAAGTTTAGTTGGTTTGGCTGGCCTTGTCTTCATGAGAGGCACCATCACGACCGGGTTGGGATTTTGGGTCGTGACAACCTTGCGCTCACTGTGGGGGGTGCAGACTCCGGGAGGGGCTTCTTACGGCCCAAGCGCAATATCTCGTCACGGCGTGTCACCCGATCCATTCATATCAAATCCCGTGGCGGCGTGCCACCCGATCCATTTATATCATTTAAAATGTCATTTAAATCTCAGAATTGAGTAAAAATGGCTGTTTTGTAAAAACAGTGGAAAACAACTTGAATGAGTTCAAATAATGAATCAAACAGTGATAACTACCCCTGAAGGGTTCAAATAATCGGCACGAAGCCCAAATACGGCAATCAGCCCAAATCATGATGATATCAAATCAGTTCCAATTCAATATGTAGTAAAAATCATCAATCGGGACGGACCAAGTCACAATCCCCAGTAGTAAACGACCCCACGCTCATCATCGAGCGCGTGCCTCACCTCAATATAGCACTACGATGTGCAATCTGGGGTTTCAAACTCTCATAACATCATTTACAATCACTACTCACCTCAAACCGGCTAAATCCTTAGCCCGCGACGCCTTTGCCCTTCAAATTGGCCTTCACGTGCATCGAATCTATCCAAATTCAGAACAAATACGTCACAATATGTTGAGGGAACAAAGCCCAAGCGAAAACAATCAAAATTAAAGAAATCTCGAAATTAGCAAAACCCGAGCCCCGGGCCCACTTCTCGAAATTCAGTAATTTCCATCCCAACGAGTTCCTTATCTCCTCACGAGTTCAATCATACAAAATTTATTGAATTCCGACATCGGATCGACCTCCAAATCTTAAATCTAAACTTAAGGGTTTTCCAATATTTTTTCCAACTTAAATCACCAATTAATTGCTAAAAATAGTGATAAACTGACGTAATTCCTCAAAAATTGAGTTAG
Organism: Nicotiana obtusifolia; assembly: GCA_002018475.1. NCBI lineage: Eukaryota > Viridiplantae > Streptophyta > Magnoliopsida > Solanales > Solanaceae > Nicotiana > Nicotiana obtusifolia. The sequence goes on along the minus strand of MCJB01047996.1, from coordinate 58,205 downwards.
GAACACTTACCCCGATGTTTCCCTTGAAAATCTTCCAAAAATCCCTTCAAGATTAGTTGCAATCCAAGTTATATAGCTCCAGCTATATTCAAGATGGCCAAAATCCCCTCTTTTAAGAATTTGTCCAAGAAAATCTCCTTTGGATATAGTTTTGAGGTTGATTTGCTGTGATTCTATAGTGTTTGGAGTTGTTTCTCTTTGTGGATAATGAAAATAGGTTTTGCATGGCAAATGGGCACTTATTTCTATTCATAAAGAGGTCAAAAATCGGAACAACTTTCAGGTCTTCAAAATGCTGTTCGCATTCTGGTCGCATAATCAGAATGTTGTTCGCATTCTGGTCGCATTTTTGACATTGCAATCTGCTACAGTTTGCTGCGTAGCATAATGCAATCTGCTACACTTTGCTGCGTAGCATAATCAAAATGCTGCGTAGCATAATCAAAAAGCTGCGTAGCATAATCAAAATGTTGTTCGCATTTTGGACAGCATGCGTAGCACTTCTAACATTTATGCAGATTTTCTTTTCCAACGATGAAATAGTCCGTTTAACCACCCAAAACTCACCCGAGGCCTCCGGAAACTCAACCAAACATGCCAACATATCCCATAACATTATTCAAACTTGTTCCAACCATCGGAACGCCCAAAACAACTTCTCAACACCAAATTCGCGTTGGATTCAAGCCTAAGGATTTCAAAATCTTCTAAATCGCTCTTTGGATCTAAACAACCAAACTACGTCCGAATGACCTGAAATTTTGCACATAAGTCATAAATTACATATCGAAGCTACAACAACTGTCGGAATTCTATTCCGACCCTCGGATCAAAATCTCGCCTATTAACCGGAAATCGCCAAAATTCTAACTTCGCCAATTCAAGCCTAATTCTACACGGGATCTCCAAAACCAATTTCGATCACTCTACTAAGTCATAAATTACCTCTCGAAGCTAACCGAACCATCGGATCTCACATCCGAACCTTCTAACTCCTAAGTCAACATCCGGTTGACTTTTCCAACAAAGAGACTAAGTGTCTCATTTCTTACCAAATTCACTCCGAACGCAAACTACTCAACTCGATTACATAAAACACGGATAACGAAGCGTAAATGAAGTAGAAATTGGGAAGACGGAGTGGTAACCCACGAGACGACTAGTTGGGTCGTTACAATATTCCTCAAGGAAGATCAGACCAGTTAAAAAGTAAACAAAATAATATTATAATAGCATTACTATTAGAAGTTAAAATCGGATAAGATGATTCAAGATAAAGAAGTAAAAGCTGAAATAGAAATTCCATAAAAAAAAAAGAGAAGTTGAAGAATTAATTGAACAACTAAAAAGAGTAGAAATAACTCCTAAAAAAGATAGACCTAACTTGACAAGAAAAACTCAAAAATGGACCTTTTTTTAAGTAGGACCAGAACAACAAACGACAAAAGACCCAGAGTAAGCTTTTCAGACGATAGAATTGGTAACAATATGTTATCACGAATCATGACCAGAAAAAAACAAGAAGAACATCAACAATCAGATGAAATAATAGATATAGATAAAGATATACAGATTTTCCAACAAATCAACTAAAGTTACTCAACCCAAAAACATTATATGATGTAGGATATTTTTTAAATAACTCGCAAATATATAGACATTATCGAGAAGAACAATTATCAACCATAAGAAATAAAATTGCTACTATAAATTTGATTAGTCCTGAATCAATAAGACAACTGAGAAATAATAAAAGGAATTTAATGCATATAGGTTAATAGTAAGAGGATTAAAAGGACTAACTAGAAAAAATTTAGGAACTAAAGTATTGGTTGTAATATATGATGACAGATGGTCAGACTTAAAGAAATCTATAATAGGCTTAACTGAAGTAGATGTGACAAATATTGGAGAAATATTTTACATAAGCCCAGATCTAATGATAAACATGACAGAATTTGAAAAAAATATTAAAATAGAAATACAAACTAAGGGATATGAAGAAATGAACAATGAAACTAATTTATTAATATGTGTAGGGTTCATAGGAAAAATGACAACTAATAGTAACACAAATTTTAAATAAAAATAGACGATGTAGTAGAAGTAATGGGAAATAAAGGAATAAAATTAATAAAACCCATAAAAATACACCCAAAAAAATATGCAGGATTAGAATGGAATTTAAAAGATTTTGCAAAACCAAAAATACTAAAATCAGAATCTCATTTAATGTATACAAACTCTAAAGGTGAAACCTCAATTAGGTTTACAGATTATAATTATACTAGTCAAAAGGAACTAGATGATGAAACTGAAAGTACATTAGAAAGTACTGAATTTACGAACGTAGAAATAACACAAAATGACTTTGAAGTAGATATAGCCTAAGAAAAGGCAGGGGAACTCACTAAGAAAGATAAAAATATAACTTTCCAATGTAAAGGATGTAAACGAGGGAAACTAACCTTAGAAGAAACAGAAGAACATTGTAAAAAATGTGAATTAAGAATAGATAATTGGGGATATAGAGCGGAAAGTATCTCACAAAAGAAACTAGAAATTTTTGATAAAATTCTAGAGGAACTGCAAGATAGTTACGACAATGAAGAAACAGATTCATTAGTAAGCCAAAAAGAATTAATGAATTCAACCAGTTCTAGTCCCGGTCTATTCCAAAGAACAACTCAACAAAGTACAATAGATACTAGTACAGGAAATGTCCAAGAAGAAGGGTATATAGAGTAGGACAAGAGATAGAAACAAAAAATATAAAACTAGCAGGAAAAAGAATGCTTATAGAGAAACCTATTCGGTTACAAGAAGGAGGTAGTAAATGAAAAATATTAAATATAGCGGCTCATGATCCACAAATGTGGGACTCAGTAATAGATCTTTGGAAAAGAATAGTAGTAGCAGACTATAAAAAAACCTATCATGAGACAGATGTAGAATCAATGTATAAATACATGGAAACTTTCTTAGGAGAATCAACAAACAGATTATGGGAAGCCTACAAGTCTGAATTCCCACAAGAATTTTAAGCCTTAATAGCAATGAGATCAAATCCTTATAATTTTACAAATAAAATACATAGTCTAATAACAGGAGAAGATCCAAATAGTAGATTGGTCATATTACAAAAAGATGCATTAATAAGACTAGAACAATTAAGTGTATGCAGTTGGCATTCTATAAAACAATTCTTAAATAATTATTTCTATTATTGTACTATTAGTGGAAATGTGTTTGACCAACACCTAAAAATTATTCAATAAATTATCAGGAGTTTTAGGTAGAGAAATAGAAGAAAGATGGTACAAAAGAGAAGGAGTAATACAAAATCCGAATGCAAAATGGTCTATAGGAAACAAAGTACAGCATATAATGGAAATATTGCAAGAAAAATGTACACATATACAAATACAAAAATAACTAAAACAAAATGATATGAGTTTTCGTAAAAGTATAATATACACAACCGAAATTTATAACAAAGACAATTATAAAAAGAAAAAATATAGAAAATATAAGCCTCGATATAATAGAGGTTACAATAGAAAGAATTATTATATAAGAAAATCATCAGCTAAAAAATCCTACTTAGATAGAAATAGACATATTAGAAAATATAGGACAGGGAGAAATTATAAGAATAAATTAGAATATCTTATTTGTGGTAGCATAGAACACTTAGCAAGTACATGCCCAAAAAGGATTAATAGTAAGAGAAGAAACTCACAATTAATAAAGATTTTCAGAAAACCTTAATAAATGTAGATGAATATATGTCAGATAATGAAAGCATATACTCTAGAAGAACGAAATCAACCAGACTCCTCCTCCTCCTCCTCCTCAGAAGAAGAAGAAGAAGAAGAAGAAGAAGAAGAAGAAAGAAGAAGAAGAAGAAGAACAAATAAATGAGATAGGAACAAAAAAAAAATGGATTTAGGAGAAATATAGGCAACCACATTAGTAATTATATCTAAAGAATGTAATCATAAGTTTGAGAAAAATAAATAATTAGACAATAATCAATGTTTTATATGTAGATGGTATCCTGGTAAAAATAATAGAGCTAAGTGCAGATTATGTTACTTAGAAGGATGCGTTATATGCATAGAAAAAGAATATGGAACAAAATTAAATAAAAAAGAATGTAAAGAGATAAATGATTTCACACTTAATTTAAGGGTAATGACATTAGAAATGAGAATAAATAAATTAAAAAAAATAATACAAAAACTCGAATAAAGAAAGGAAAAATTAGAAGATAATACAGCATAACTCATACACGATAAAGAATTAATGACTATTGAAATTATGATACATTATGTGATGAAGACAAAAACTTAAGTACAATATAAATACTTGCAAGAATCAAGATAGAGGATTATGAAATAGAAACAATGGCCTTAGTAGATTCTGGATGTACAAGATGCATAATAAATAAAAGAATAGTCCCACCAAATCTAATTAAAACTTTAGATAAACCAGTAGCATCAATGCAAATGGACGGAACACATAATATATATAGACATTATGTAGATAAATCACAAATTAGTTTTGTAAACACATGTCTAGATTACAAGCCTAGTTACAAGGTGGACAAAATATGGGTAAGAGACATAAATATAAATGCAGATATTGTATTAGGATTAATTCATTCTATATAATAATGGTAGTTATTTGCTAAGTAAAGATAAAAATATTACTCATACACCGGTACAAACAATAAATAATGAAACTAAAATAAGAACACACCTAAAATTAGACCCAAAAGACCTGCAAAAAGAACAAAAAGAATGTTGTCAAGAGTGTAAAAATAAAAATACATGTTGTAAAATAAAAGAAGAGTCTAAATGTCACGACCCTCGCCCCGAACCCGGTCGTGATGGCGCCTCTCGTGAAGACAAGGCCAGCCAATCCAAACAAAATCTCATTTTAAGCAGTTAAATTAACAGGGAAAACACCACTAGCACAATATAATAGCAATCACTCGCGGAAACTATATAGCTAACCATCCCGACTATAGCCCAAACCGGGGTGTCACAAGTCATGAGCCACTATTAATACTAAATACAATATCTGGCACAACTGTTTATAGGATATAGAAACGACATGATAAAAGATATACGGGGCTGCGGACGCCAGCGGCTACCTCGTAGTCTTTGAATCACCGCCTGGACGGGAGAATCAATACTCCGGAGCAGAACCAACAACGCCTGAATCTGCACACATGGTGCAAGGAGTAATGTGAGTACTTCCAAATCAGTGAGTAATAAACGTAAATAACGACTGAAAGTAAGAAAACACATAAAGCAAAAGGCATTCTATAATGAAGCATTTAAAACATCGTTCGCAAACAGCAAATCAGTGAGAAATTCAAGTAAAATCTCCTTTCAACAAGTAAAAACATGCGAAGTAAAACATCGCCCCTCGGGCTATATATATCAACAAGTCCGCCCCTCGGGCAACATCATAAAAACAGTACCAGCCCCTCGGGCTCAAATCTCATAACAACATCAGCCCCTCGGGCTATCACATGGAACAACATCAGCCCCTCGGGCTATCACATGAAACAACATCAGCCCCTCGGGCTATCACATAGTACAATATCAGCCCCTCGGGCTATAATTCACTTCACAATGGGTACCCGCGCTCACTGGGGGTGTACAGACTCCAGTAGGGGCCCCTTACGGCCCAAGCGCAATATCAAGCCATCTCGTGGCACATATCTAGGCCCTCGGCCTCATATCAATCAAGCCACCTCGTGGCGTATATACAGTATCTCGGGCCCTCGGCCTCATATCAGTCACAAGCCACCTCGTGGCACATAAAGTATCTCAGGCCCTCGGCCTCATATCACTCAGTAAAACCTCACATCTGGCCCTCGGCCGCACTCAGTCAGAATATCATCACAAGCCCCTCGGGCATAGTAAAACAATAGTTCTCAGCCCAAAAAACATCATTAAAATATTATTTAAGTCTCAAAACTGAGTAAAAGTGGTTGAGTTGTAAAATAGTGAAAACAACATGACTGAGTTCAAGTAATAAGTCAAAAATAGTGAGGAAACAGTGATAAAGATCCCCGAAGAGTTCAAATAGTTGGCACGAAGCCCAAATATGGAAATCAGCTCAAATCATGATAATAACAAGTAAGTTTCAATCAAATGCGTAGTAAAATCGTCAATCGGGATGGACCAGGTCACAATCCCTCTCATCATCGAGCGCGTGCCTCACCTCAATATAGCACTAGGATGTGCAAATCCGGGGTTTCAAACCCTCAGAACATCATTTACAATCACTACTCACCTCGAACCAGTTAAATCCCTAATCCGCGACGCCTTTGCCCTTCGAATTGGCCTCCACGCGCGTCGAATCTATCCAAAATCAGAACTGATATGTCACAATATGCTGGGGAAATAAAGCCCAATCGAAACAAATAGGAAAATACCAAGAAATTACGAAAAAGCAAAACCCGAGCCCCAGGCCCACTTCTCGAAATTCAGAAATTTTTACATCAATGTGTCCCTTACCTCCTAACGAGTTCAACCATACAAAAATTATCGAATTCCGTCATCGGTTCGACCTCCAAATCTTAAATCTAAACTTAAGGGTTTTCCACAATTTCTCCAACTTAAATCCCAATTAACCACTAAAATAGCGATATACTGGGGTAATTTGACCAAGGTTGAGTTAGGAACACTTACCCCGATATTTCCCTTAAAAATCTCCCGAAAGTCGCCTCAAAATTTGCTTCAATCCGAGCTCTATAGCTCCAAATAATGTTTAAAAATGGCTGAAATCCCCTCTCTTAAGTATCTGTGCAAGCAAGTCTCCTTTGGATATAGTTTTGAGGTTGATTTTGCTGTGATTTAGGGTGTTTTGGAGGTGTTTCTCTTAGATGGTAACGATAGTGGGTTTTTGCATGGCCAATGGGTATTGGTTTCTATTTATACAGGGTCAAAAATCGGAACAAAAACGCACCAGTCGGGTCAAAAATGCGACCGCATTTTTGACGTTGATTTTTGTCCAGAAATCTGTCTTGGTCTGCGATATCAATGTACGATATGCGGTTCGCATTTTAGAAATGCGACCGCATTTCAGACCGCATTTCTGACATGGATCTTATTCAGAAAGCTGTCTCGATCTGCGGTCTCAGTGTGGTGGATATGCGGTCCGCATTGTGGAAATGCGACCGCATTNGCCATCTCGTGGCACATATCTAGGCCCTCGGCCTCATATCAATCAAGCCACCTCGTGGCGTATATACAGTATCTCGGGCCCTCGGCCTCATATCAGTCACAAGCCACCTCGTGGCACATAAAGTATCTCAGGCCCTCGGCCTCATATCACTCAGTAAAACCTCACATCTGGCCCTCGGCCGCACTCAGTCAGAATATCATCACAAGCCCCTCGGGCATAGTAAAACAATAGTTCTCAGCCCAAAAAACATCATTAAAATATTATTTAAGTCTCAAAACTGAGTAAAAGTGGTTGAGTTGTAAAATAGTGAAAACAACATGACTGAGTTCAAGTAATAAGTCAAAAATAGTGAGGAAACAGTGATAAAGATCCCCGAAGAGTTCAAATAGTTGGCACGAAGCCCAAATATGGAAATCAGCTCAAATCATGATAATAACAAGTAAGTTTCAATCAAATGCGTAGTAAAATCGTCAATCGGGATGGACCAGGTCACAATCCCTCTCATCATCGAGCGCGTGCCTCACCTCAATATAGCACTAGGATGTGCAAATCCGGGGTTTCAAACCCTCAGAACATCATTTACAATCACTACTCACCTCGAACCAGCTAAATCCCTAGCCCGCGATGCCTTTGCCCTTCGAATTGGCCTCCACGCGCGTCGAATCTATCCAAAATTAGAACTAACACGTCACAATACGCTGAGGGAACAAAGCCCAAGCGAAACAAATCGAAAAATACTAAGAAATTACGAAATTAGCAAAAATCGAGCCCCCACCCACTTCCAGAAGCTCAGAAATTTTCACATCAACGGGTTCCTTATCTCCCAACGAGTTCAACCATACAAAAATTTATCGAATTCCGACATTGGATTGACCTCCAAATCCTTAATTCTAAACTTAAGGATTTTTCACAGATTTTCCAACTTAAATCACCAATTAAATACTAAATATAGCGATATACTGGAGTAATTTGACCAAAGTTGAATTAAGAACACTTACCCCGATGTTTCCCTTGAATGTCTCCCAAAAATCGCCTTGAAATTAGCTTCAATCCGAGCTCTATAGCTCCAATTATGTTTAAGATGGCCGAAATCCCCTCCTCTAAGATTTTGTCCAAGAAAGTCTCTGTTGGATATAGTTTTGAGGTTGATTTTGCTGTGATTTAGGGTGTTTTGGAGGTGTTTCTCTTAGATGGTAACGATAGTAGGTTTTGCATGGCCAATGGGTACTGGTTTCTATTTATAAAGTGTCAAAAATTGGGACAAAAACGCCTCTGTCGGGTTTAAAATGCGACCGCATATCCGCCGCATATCCAACATGTGGTCCGCATCTTCGCTATGGCCATCGTAGATCGTAACCCTAGCGTTCACCGCAGTTCAATGTGAAGCATGGTTTGCGGTCCGCATGCCAAAAATGCGACCGCATTTTTTACCGCATTTTTGACGTCGATTTTTGCCCAGAAATCTGTCTCGGTCTGCCGTCTCAGTGTGATGGATATGCGGTCCGCATTGTGGAAATGCGACCGCATTCCTGACCGCATTCTTGACGTCATTCTTTGCCCAGAAAACCGTCTGGGTCTGCGATCTGGGTGGGTTGTTTGCGGCTCGCATACTGGGTTTGCGATAGCATATCCCGCTATGCGATGTCTCTTTACTCTTTTACAAAATTGCAACTTCTGGTTTTTCTGCAACTTTTCCAAGGGCGAAACAGTCCGTTTAGCCACCCTAAACTCACCCGAGGCCACTAGAACCCAACCAACTATGTAACATATCCCATAACGTTATTCGAATTTGTTCTAACCTTCGGAACGCTCAAACAACCTCTCAACACCAAATTCCCGTCGGATCCAAGCCTAAGAATTTCATAATCTTCTAAGTTACCCTTTTAATCAAAAACCCAATCAGACCATGTCCGAATGACATGAAATTTCACACACACATCCCAAATAACATAACGAAGCATAATAAGGTAGAAATGGGGAAAACAGAGTGGTAACTCATGAGACGACTGGCCGGGTCGTCACACTAAAGTTCTACTATTAGAAGATAATGAGAATCAAGATATATTAGAAAAATATTATACCTTGATAGATATTGAAATAGATTTATATAATTAAAACAGGAATAGAAGAAATAGGAATAATAAAAAATCAAAAGGATTTAGAATATACAATAAGAATATTAGATGAAATAAAAATAATAAGAGATAAACCTTTACAACACTGGGAAAAAAATAAAATTATGTGTAAATTAGACATAATAAACCCGGAATTTATAATCAAGACAGCCTTAATAGAAGCTATAAATCAAGATTTAGAAGATTTTAAAATTCAAATTAAAGAACTTATGAATTTAGGTGTAATAAGGAGATCTACTTCTAAACATGGATCGGCTGCTTTTATGGTAAGAATCACAATGAAATAATAAGAAGAAAGGCAAGATTGGTAATAAATTACAAAAGACTTAATGATAATACTAAAACAGACGGATATAAATTACCTAACAAAACAGAGTGAATCAATAGAATACAAGGGAAAACGATATTTAGCAAAATCGATTGTAAATCCAGATATTGGCAAGTAAAATGCATGAAGAAAGTATAGAATGGACATCATTCACTTGCCCTGAAGGACATTTCAAATGGTTGGTAATGCCATTTGGATTAAAGACAGCTCCACCTATTTTCCAAAGAAAAATGGACAACATATTTGGAGATTATAAAAAGAGTTGTTTTATTATATGTAGACGACATATTAGTATTTAGTAAAGATATAATGTAACAACCTGACTGGTCGTTTTGAGCTCTAGCACGTTGTTCAGCGGTTTGAGGCATTAGGTAGCTTCACTTCAGGTGTTGATTTGGAAAGAAAATTCTAAATTTTGAAGCTTTAAGTTGGACGAGTTGACCAAACTTTGACTTTTGAGTAAACGACCCCGGAATCGGGATTTGAAGGTTCCAATAGGTCCGTATGATTATTTCGAACTTGAGCGTATGTTCAAGTCGAGCAGCGGGTGACCTGAGAGTATTTCGGCGCTTATTATGGAAGGTTGGCATTTTGAAGGTTTTAAAATTTTCTAAGTTTGGTTTGCAATGGATTTAGAGGTTATTGGTGTCCGTTTGGAATTCCGAGCCTGGTAGTGATTTTGGTCTTAGGAGAGTGTCCGGATGTTGATTTGGAAGTCCGTAAGTCATTCGGCGTCAATTGGCTAAAGTTGGAAATTTGATGATTCTTGTGAAGTTTGACCGGGAATGAACTTTTTGATATCAGGGTCGGAATCCGATTCTAGAAATTGGAATAGGTCCATTATGTCATTTATGACTTATGTGCAAAATTTGAGGTCAATCGGACTTGATTTAATAAGTTTCGGCATTGAATGTAGAACTTGAAAATACTTAATTTCATTAAGCTTTAATTGGGGTATTATTTGTGGTTATAGCATTCTTTAATGTGATTTGAGGTTTCGACTAAGTTCGTATCGTGTTTTAGGACTTGTTGGTACATTCAGACCCCGTCCCGAGTGGCCCGGGTGTATTTCGGGGTGAGTTTCGAGCGAGTCTGGGAATTTCAGCACTCTGATGTTGTTCTGGAACTTTTGAAGTGCGATGGCACATCGAGTGTTAAGGCAGAGCCTCAGGTGCGGACCGCAAAGGAAAAGTGCGGACCGTAGAAATCCTCTTGCGGCCGCAGAAAGAAGATTCTGCAGATTCGATGGTCTGACTTCGGAAGCTTATATATTTTAGTCTACAGGACATTTGGAGATGATTCCAAAATAAAAATTTGTCGTCCTTTGAGTCTAGTTTATAGAAAGATAAACCAATCATCATTTGGATATTTGTAGAGAAAGTTCTGGTCAATTTACTGAAGCCTGGTAGTGCAGAGGCGGCTGAAGTGCGGCCGCAAAATTTTGATTGCTGCCGTAGAACCTGGAATGTGCGGACCACACAAAAATTATGCGGTCAACACAATGGGGGATCAGATTTTTTACTATATGAACGAGGGTTTCATCTCATTTTTATTTTTTGACTTTGGGAGCTCGGGTTGTGGTGATTTTTCGAGGGATTTTCAAGAAATTCATCGGGGTAAGTGATTCTAACTCAGATTTGGTTAATATACATGAATATATCATTTCTTTCATCATTTAATTAGTATTTCTAGATGGAAATTTGGGAAAAATTGTAGAAATTTCATAAAAACAATGTTGATTCGGAGTCGAATTTGAGTGAAACTAGTATGGTGGACTCGTAATCGAATGGATTGTCGGATTTTGTTGGATTCCGAGACGTGGGCCCCACTTCCAACTTTTCGGGCGGAGATGGTAATTGTTTAAGTTGATTAGTTATGAGTATTAGAACACATATTGATTGGTTTGCACATTGTTTGCATAGTTTTGGATCGACAAGCATCGGTTATGGAACTTCGGAGCGAGGTAAGTCTCTTGTCTAACCCTGTGAGCGGGAAACTACCCCCTAGGTGTTATTTATTGTTATGTGCAACTAGTTGTGGGTGCTACGTATGCATAAGGTGACGAGAGTCCATACGTAGCTATAGCATGTTTATGTCTAGGTAGACTTAGGATCTTATCGTGTAATATTTGAACTACTTGAACTCATTGTGCTGGCTTGCTTAGTTGAAGTTGTAAATTTAATTGATTTAGAAATAAATATATGTATACTAGGCCAAGCTTTAACACTTGAGTGGTAGGCGAGTTATTTGAAAAGTGCTAAAGATTATATTCATTTTATGTTCTTGTGCTATAATGTAAACGCGTGTCTTGTAATTCCGAGAACTTCCTTCCCTTTCTTGTGGAGCGGGCCGAACGCCTCGGCAGCATATCGATGCATCTATGGTTTGTATCGCTCGATCCTCGGTAGTGTACACATTATTCTAAATCGGGCCGAACGACCTCGGCAGAATCGTGCATTATATTATTAGTAGCCTGAATATTCACGAGCAAGTCTTTCCCTGATGCCCGGCATTTTATATGGTACTTCTTATTTATTTGATAATGATACTTGATATTTTTCTGAGTTGTTATGGTAGAATACAAGATTTAGAAATTCATGCTTTATAAGAAGTAAATTGGAAGATTGTGTAACTTACAGATTTATCCCATCATTGCTGTATGCCTCATATCTACTCTTGTTTTATTATATTATTTTATTAGACCCTTAGTAAATGTCTATGCCAACTCATCGTCACTACTTCGCCGAGTTAGGCTTGATACTTACTGGGTACGCGTTGATTTACGTACTGATGCTGCACTTCTACACTAAATGTGCAGGAACTGACAGGTTCATTTGGTGATCATCTTGGCGCGTAGGCGCACTTGTTGAGGATACTTTATGTGAGCTGTATTCCAGGCTACGCCCATTGCAGTTCACCTAGTCTCCATCGTACTATTTAATTTATCCTGTCTTATTTACATTCTGGACAGACGTTGTATTGTTGTTGTATCTCTTAGAAAAATGCTCATGCACTTGTGACACCAGGTTTTAGGGTTTCTCTTCGGGTTATTCATTATTATGGTTCACATTGATATTTTTATTCATTTTGTAAATTCTATGATATACTGTTAAGTTAGGGAAAATCACAATTTCAAAAATACTAAAATGAGTACTTTAATTGGTAAATCACTGTTGGCTTGCTTGACGGCAGCTTTAGGCGCTATCACAACCTATAGTGGATTTTGGGTCGTGACATATAAGAACATTTAGGACATCTACAAACAGTTTTTCTATTATTTGTAGATAATGAAATAATAATTAGTAAAAAGAAGATGGAATTATGTAAAAGTACATAAATTTTCTACGAGTACTTTTGGGTGACGGAAAAATTAAATTACAACCCCGTATAGCTATAAAAGCCTTAGAAATGCCAGACAAATTAGATAATACTAAAGAATTACAAAAGTTTCTAGCAATAGTAAATTACGCAAGAACTTTTATAAAAGATCTAGGCAAAATAGCAGGGTCTTTATTTGCTAAGATAGGTTCTACGGGACAAAAATATTTTAATACAGAAGATATAAAATTAGTACAGAAAATTAAAGACAAAATAAAAAATATTCCTGATTAAACATGCCCTTAGAAACAGACTATCTAATTATAGAAACAGACTATCTAGTTATGAAGGATGGTGTCACGACCCAAAATCCACTATAAGTCGTGATGGCGCCTAACGCCGCCGTTAGGCAAGCCAACGATGGTTTATTCACTTAATTACTCATTTTTATTCCTTTTGAAATCATAATTTCTATCAATTAAATAGTATGAAATATAATTTACAGGGTGAAACAATGATAATTACGTGAACTACCATACTAAACATCCAGTAGAAACCCCTAAAATCCGGTGTCACAAGTGCATGAGCATCAACTAAGAAATGTGATAAAATACAGCATCTGTCTTGAATACAAATTAGACAGGAGAATGTAAATAACTCTGATGGGGACTCTGTGTGCTGTGGACTCATAACATGGGATGCAGCTCATGGTAAAGTCCCCGCAATAGCCGCGCTTCTGCGCCCACAAGACCACTAAACATATATGTACCTGCACAAAATGTGCAGCAAGTGTAGCATGAGTACGTAAAACAACGTATACCCAGTAAGTATCTAATCTAACCTCGAAGAAGTAGTGACGAGGGGTCGACTTCGACACTTACTATGGGCTAACAGTAAAATACCGAAATTATAATTTAGCATGAATTATGTAAATACAGTTGAAAACTCAATAACAAGAATCCAAATTAGTTTCCACCATTTAACAAATTGATCTCTCAAACCAATGAAACGATACGAATTATAATTGGACTCCAAGAATTATTACGCACGAATTATGCTGTCACGACCCAAAATCCCAACCCGGTCGTGATGGCGCCTCTCATGAAGACAAGGCCAGCCAATCCAAACTAACTTCATTCAAACAGTTAAATAATACGAAAATAATATAAGTATGGTCTAATAACAGTAAATTGCGGAAAAATATAGTAAACCATCCTGACTACAGCCCTCAGATCGGGGTGTCACAAGGTCATGAGCCACTAATGAAATCCAAATAATAAAATAACTATTACAATATCTTTGGCACAATTGTTTGAAGAAAGTGGAAACAACAAAATAAAAGAGATACGGGGCTGCGAACGCCAACAGCTACCTCGTAGTCTCTGAATCACCACCCTGACAATAGTAGTCAATTCCTCGGGGCGGAACCGATAACGCCTAAATCTGCACACATGGTGCAAGGAGTAATGTGAGTACTTCCAACTCAGTGAGTAATAAATATAAATAATGACTGAAAGTAAGAAACACATAAGACTTAGAGCAATCCACGATGGAACAGTAAAAACATGTAACATCTCAAATAGATAACGTGAAGTAAATGGAGACAACACCAACACAACCAAAAATGCAATGCGATGCAATGCAATGCAATGCAATGCAAGTCATGACTATCGTGGCAGCATGCCACCCGTTCCCTGGGTACCCATCGCTTACTGTGGGGGGTTCAGTAGCGCAATATTTCATGATGGCGTGTCACCCGATCCATGCATGTCATATCTCGTGGCGGCGTGCCACCCGATCCCATTAAAATCATTTGAAATTATCATTTAAGTTTCAAAACTGAGTTTATGAAATGAATCAATTCAGCAACAATACCCCTGAAGGGTTCACATAACCGGCGAGATGCCAAATAATACCCCTGAAGGGTTCACATAATCGGCGAGATGCCAAATAATACCCTTGAGGGGTTCACCTAACCGGCGAGATGCCCAAATATGATGTAATAAACAATGACAAATACCCCTGAAGGGTTCCATAATCGGCGAGATGCCCAAATATAGCAAGAAGCCCAAATCATGATGATATCAAACAAGTTTCTATCACATATGTAGTAAAATCATAAATCGGGATGGACCAAGTCACAATCCCCAGAAGTAAACGACCCCATGCTCATCATCAAGCATGTGCCTCACCTCAACATAGCACTACGATGTGCAATCCGGGGTTTCGAACCCTCAGGACATCATTTACAAACATTACTCACCTCAAATCGGCTAAATCCTTAGCCTGCGACGCCCTTGCCCTTTGAATTGGCCTTTACGTGCGTCGAATCTGTCCAAATTCAGAACAATTACATCACAATATGTCGTGGGGAAAAAGCCCAAAATTAAGAAATTCCAAAATTAGCAAAACCCGAGCCTCGGGCCCACGTCTCGAAATTCAGTAATTTTCACCCCAACGGGTTCCTTATCTTCTCACGAGTTCAACCATATAAAATTGTCGAATTCCGACACCGGATCGACCTCCAACCCTCAAATCTAAGCTTTAGGGTTTCCACCATTTTCTCAACTCAAAATACCAGTAAAAATGCTAAAAATAACTATAATCTTAGGTAATTCCTTCAAAATTGAGTTAGAAATACTTACCCCGATGTTTCTCTAGGAAACTCTCCAAGAATTGCTTCAAGACTTGCTTCAATCTGAGCTCTCTAGCTCCAAATATGTTTAGAATGGTCAAATCCCCTTCTTTAAGAATTTACAGGAGATAATCTCCTTTGGATATGATTTTGAAGTTGATTTGTTGTGATTCTATGGTGTTTGGAGGTGTTCCTCTTCGTGGGTAACGAAAATTGGTCTTGTAGAACAAGATGGGCATTGAGTTCTACTTAAAAAGTATCAAAAATCGAGTTAAAACACCCCTGTCAGGTCAAAAATGCGAGTCGCAAACCTGTCGCATAACAGGTTTGCGGTTCGCATTTTTGGACCCAGAAATCGCGAACCTCGCCCCAAGTTCTGCCTCAATTTGCGATTTCCATGTCAGTTTCGCGGTTCACATAGCTGATTTGTGGTCAATTTGCGATCGTAAATCTGACATTTCTGCAGATTTTTTTCTTGACACGAAAATAGGCATAACTTTCTCATACGATGTCCGAATTGGACAATTCTTTTTACTATGACTCCGAAATTTCGATACGGATCTAATGCTTCAATTAAAACTGAATTTGGAGTCCATTTGCATAATATTATACCACTTATTCTTGAAGAGACGACATCGACACATTCTTGAAATGCCAAAGTTAAACTCCATCAACCATCCAAAATCCGTTCGAGGCCCTTGGGACTTCAATCAAACACGCCAACATGTCCCATAACATTATTCAAACTTGTTCCAACCTTCGGAACGTTCAAAACAACTTATCAACACCAATTCACGTTGGATTCAAGCCTAAGGTTTTCAAAATCCTCTAAGTCGCTATTTTGATCTAAACCCAACCAAACCACGTCCTAATGACTTGAAATTTTGCACACGAGTCATAAATCACATATCGAAGCTACAACAACTTTCGGAATTTCATTTCCAACCCTCGGATCAAAATCTCGCCTATCAACTGGAAATCGCCAAAATTCTAACTTCACCAATTCATGCCTAATTCGACACGGAACCTCCAAAACAAATTCCGATCACTCTCCTAAGTCATAAATCCTCTCCCGAAACTAACCGAATCATCGGAATTCACATCCGAGCCCTCTAACTCATAAGTCAACATCTAGTTGACTTTTCCAATTTAACCGTTCTTGAATGAGACTAAGTGTCTCATTTCTTACCAATTTCCCTCCGAACTCAACTACTCAACTTGGTTACGTAAAACACTTATAACAAAATATAATGAGACAGAAAATGGGGAAGACGGAGTGGTAACCCACGACGACTGGCCGGGTCGTCACATATGCCGAGGTCGTACGGCCCAATCCAACATACAAATATATAAACTGTGTACTGCCGAGGGTCGAACGGCACAAACCATAGATGCATCTATCTGCTACCGAGCCGTTCGACCCGCTCCATGAGAAGATAAAATACTTTATAAACAACCGATTCAAGATATTTAAAAGGCTAATATTCAAAGAAACACCAATTCTCATTAACGGTCAAGTGACCCGTCCAAAACTCAAGTAAATGAAATTTAACCTTTTACAATTCTTTTATCAAGTTCCAATATAATTTAAGCAATTAATTAACAAGTATGGTACAAGCATCGCAAGTATAATATGATTTGGGTCCTAGACTACCCGGACATAAGCATAATTAGTGGCTACGTACGAACTCTCGTCACCTCGTGCGTACGCAGCCCCCACAAATAGAAGCACATATTAAATCGATTCACCTATGGGGTTAGTTACTTCTTATAAGGTTAGAAAAGAGACTTACCTCGCTCCGAAATTCCATAACCGGCTCCAAAGCTTTTCTAACAACTCAAACCAGCACCCGTCGCTCCAAAACTAGTAAATAAATGTGAAATTCCATGAACATATACTCTAATACTCATAATAAGTCAATTTATAATAATTTCCAATTCCGCTAGGAAAATTGATAAATTCACCCTCGGGCCCACGTGCCCGAATTCCGAAAATTTTCGAAGATAATCATTACCCATACCACTACCAACTCAAATATACGATTTATTCTCAATTCCATGTCCAATTTCATGTTCAAAATCTAAAAATGCCAATTTCTAGGTTTTCCTTCAAAATCCCAAATTTCTACAATTTCATGTCTAAATTCATATATAAATCTTGTATTTAACTCATAATACGTGGGAATCACTTACCTTGACATAGATGGTGAAAATCTTCCCTTGAAGCTCTCCAAAATCGCCCAAACCAAGAGAGAAATGAGTGAAATGGGCAAAAACCCCGACTTAAAATAATTTGCCCAGGCCCGTCCTTCTTCGCGTTTGCGGAAAGACCATCGTAATCGCGAAGGCCAAAATATATGCACTGCCTCCAATTTCCTCTTCGCGTTCACGTCAGCTAAACCGCATTCGCGACGCCTTTAGATCCTATTGCTTCGCGTTCGCGAAGGCTTAATGGCTCCAGGGACCCCAGCTCCCTTCCTTCATCGCGTTTGAGACCCCTATGTCAAGTTCGCGTAGGAATGCTCCAGTTATTCTCCGCGTTCGTGACCTCTGGGTCGCGTTTGCGTTAAGCTAAATCCTCAGCCTGAAATATCCTTATTCGCGAACGGGGGAGACCCTTCGCGTTCGCGAAGGAAGAAACCAGACACTAGCACCAGCACCAGCACCAGCAACTTAGCCAAATTTGGTCTGAAACCACCTCGAAACACACCCGATGCCCCCGGGACCCCGACTAAACCCACAAACAAGTCATAAACACAATACAGACTTAGTCGAGCCTTCAAATCACATCAAACAATGCTAAAACCACGAATCACACCCCAATGCAAGCTTAATGAACTTTAGAACTTCAAACTTTCACGTTCGACGTTGAAACCTATCAAATCAAGTCCGATTGACCTCAAACTTTGCACGCAAGTCATAATTGAAATTACGGACCTACTCTCACTTTCGGAATTGGAACCCGACCCCGATATAAAAAAGTCCACTCCTGGTCAAACCTCCCAAATACCTTAAAGTTCCAATTTCGCCAAATGACCCCGAAATGACCTCCGGACCTCCAAATCCACCTCCGGACGCGCTCCTAAGACCAGAATCACCATAGAAAGCTATTCCCTTTCTCGGAATCCCAAAAGGATATCGATAACATCAAAATACACTTCAACCCAATTTTATGAAATTCTTTCAAAATGCTAACTTTCCATAATAAGCACCGAAATGCTCCCCGGTCACCCAAAATCCGATACGGACATACGCCCAAGTTCGAAATCATCACACGAACCTATTGGCATTTTTAAACCTTAGTCAACTCTTCCAACTTAAAGCTTACGAAATGAGAATATTCTTTCCAAATCAATTCCAAACTTCCCGAAATTCAATTCCGACCATACGTACAAGTCATAATACCTTAAGTGAAGCTACCCAAGGCCTCCAACCGCCGAACGACGCTCTAGAGCTCAAAACGACCGGTCGATTCATTACAGATGGGGAGCAATAATAAAAGCAAAACTCAATAAATACAGTGATAAAAACAAAGAAAAAATATGTGCACACCAAAACGGTAAATATAAAGAAAATGGAAATATGATTAGTATAGATGCAAATATATTAGTTGTAATCTATGGACTAAATAGTTTCAGACTCTATATATTAAACAAACCAGAAATATTAATTAGAACCGACTGTGAGGCTATAGTAAAGTTCCACCAAAAGATAGATAAAAATAATAACAGTAGAAGAAGATGGTTGAATTTCATTGATACTATATCAACCTATAACTTAATATTTGAACATATTAAAGGAAAGGATAATAACTCAGCAAACAAGCTAAGTAGGTTAAAAATTACTGTTAACTAATAGACATATTTTGCAATTGATAGCATGAGACAACAAATCCCAGACTGAAGACAAAGGCATCAAAGCCTCACCCTCAGACACAAACAATGTTAGGTAATCTTTTATTTAAGCCACAAGCATTAGTAGAACACACTAGTATGGATAGAATATATTTTGGAAAATAAAATTTAATATTCTTTTCACCTTCAAATATGTCATTTAGAGTTTTACCAGAATGCATCATAGATAGACCACATAGATGTTTGATTAATAATTTATGAATAGCATATAATAAAAAAGACATTAAATATTTCAGAGCAGCTATTAATGCTTTGTGCCAGTATTTTACAGACAAAAACCAAGAAAAAAGATTTAAATATTATGTAGTTATACATGGTAAGACAAATGGTATTTTTCAGACATGGTTAGAAGTACTAGACTTTATTAAAGATATGAAAAAACCTCTTTTTAAAGGTTTTAATGATTTCATTGAAGCCTTAGACTATGCAAGGGGTATTTTAGGACCAAATTACTATATCTCTCCAGCACTCTGACAAAATCCAGCAGAAACTCCTCAATATAATATCCAAAAAGATACAGACAAGATAATTTTCTATGATCATTGTTCTTCAACGACTGACGCCTTCAAGAGACTTAATCAAAAGAATGAGTCTTTAATACAGGAAAAAGCAAGACTAGTGGAGCAGGTTAAAGTATTAGAACAAAGACTCCAAGCAATAAAGTTTGAGTTAGTACAATCCCATATTCAAGTCGTCTCGCAGCCAAGGTATAATTCACAGCAATTGAGTTGTCCATCTCAATCTCAAAATAAAATGGATGAGAAGGGTGTGCATTCTCCAATGAATGCAATGAAGTCTACTGTATCGATAAAGATACAACTAGTTCGGTTCAAAACGGTAGCCTGTAAAGACTTATCAAATCTGTTTATGACTGTTGCTTTGCGCAAAAGTGAAGATGAAGGTTCATCAAGCCAAAGAAGACGAAGAATACCTAGAACATTGGTGCAAGGAGAAGCATTGAAAAAGAAAGGAATAATTTCAAAAAAGAAAAAAATGATACAATAGAAGATATAGTTAAGCAAACATTAGAAAAATTCTTTCAAGACAAACATATTGTCAAAAATCCTAGTCCAGAAAGAAGTCCCAGTCCAGAAATAAATCTCATTCCAGAAATGTCCCAAAGATCAGGTGAAGATGGTAATTACGAAGATAAGAACTACCTAAACTATCAAGATGCTCAGGATCCAAATGATGATTTGGAAATGAGTTTCGACTCGATAGCTCTACATAACCTTGACACGTAGAATAAACTTTTAAGAACAAAAAAGAAGACAAGACAACAAATAGTGAAGAATCACACTGGCACAAGAGGTACAATAAGGCAAAAGACATGTGTAGAAAGAAGAAACGACATACAGTAGTGCTGAAAAGACTTTAGAGTCTTTGAATAATTACAAAGTGACAAAAAAAAAAAAAGGAAACATCTCTGCTCAATCCATGTGACGATGGTGTCACGACCCAATTTTCTTATAGGTCGTAACGACGCCCAATGTTACTGCTAGGCAAGCCAACAGTGAAATAACCTGCGTGATTATTTATTTTAACAATTTAGAAATGGTTGATTTTTTTTGTTATTGGATAAATAAGAATTGAAAAATTAAATAACATGAGAAATAGACAGTTTTAAAAGCAAATGAGATGAAGTAAATAATCAAAAATCACCAAGTGTCTACTAGCATAATCTCTAAGACTTGGTGTCACAAGTATATGAGCTACTAGTAGAATATACAAAAATACTATACTACTATCCGAAGTGAAATAGACAAAAAGTAAAAAGCAAAAGAAAGACTTCGGATGCTGCAACAGCTTATCGCAAAGTCTCATGGACTCAAGAGTGCACGTCGGGATGATAACCAGATGCACCTGCTCAAATCCTGCACGATTAGTGCAGAAGTATAGCGTGAGTACATAAAAAACATGAACCTAGTAAGTATCTAGTCTAACCTCGAATAAGTAGTGACGAGGGATCGACTTCGACACTTACTATGGGCTAACAGTAAAATACTGAAATTTTAATTAAGCATGGGCTAAATAAATGAAACTGAAACTTAAAATCCAGAATAAAATAAATAGCTCTTCCACAAATAGTAAATCCCAAATCAATTCCCATCATTTAATAATCTAATCTCTCAAGCCAACGAAACAATATCAAATATAATTGGGCTCCTAATATTATTTCGCATGAATTATGCCGAGGTCGTACGGCCCGATCCAAAATATAAATATATATATATATATATATATATATATTGTGCACTGACGAGGGTCGAACGGCACGAACCATAGATGCATCTATTCTACTGCTGAGGCGTTCGGCCCACTCCACAAGAAGAGAAGATACTTTATAAACATCCGATTTAAAGGTTATTATGAGGCCATTATACAAAGAAGCACAAATTCCTACTAACGGTCAGACAACCTGCCACATCTCAAGTAAATGATATTCAATCCTTTAAAATTCTGCTATCAACTTCCACTAAAATTGAAGCACCTTAATTAACAAGTAGGGTGAAAATATTATAAGTATTTCCTGGTTTTGGTCCTAAACTACCCATACATAAGCATAATTCGTAGCTACGCACGGACTCTTGTCACCTCGTGCGTACATAGCCCCCACATTTAGAAGCACATATTAAATTTAGGGTAAATTTTCTCTTACAAGGTTAGAAAAGAGACTTACCTCGTTTCAAAGCTCACTTTTCGGTCCACAACTATGCTTTAAATCCTCAACTCGGTGCCAAACGACTCGAAACTAGCCAAATGCTATATAAAATAATTAATACATGTTAAAAAGTACATTCTCCAACTATTAGAGAGATTATCCAACCCCAATTGAAGAATTCCTAAAATTCACCCTCGGCCTAAATGCACGAAATCCGAAAATATTTGAAGAAAGTTGTTACCATAAGCTCACGAACTCAAATATATAATTTTCACTAAATTCCATAGCCATTTTTGTGGTTAAATCTCATTCTTATCAAAACATAGGGTTTTCATCAAAACCCACAATTTTTACTAATTTAAATGTTAAAATTTACCTATAAACTATGTATTTAACTAATATTAGATAGAATTTGCTTACCTCAAATAGCTAGTGAAAATCCCTCTCTAACTAGCTCCAAAATCGCCCCAAGGAAGTTCTGCCTTCAGCATTTTTTGCACATGCGGTGCCTCTGCCGCATTTGCGGTACCGCACCTGCGATGCTAGGTCCGCTTCTACAGACGGGATTTCTGCTTCTGCGGTCCCGCTTCTACGGTGAGCATGCCGCTACTGCGGCTTGAGCCGCTTATGCGTCCTCCCTAATTGCACCTGCGCGTTCAACAGGTGCGCATGAAAACCCGCATCTGCGGTCCACGACCAAACATCCCAAGCCGCTTCTACGACCCAACCCATGCACCTGCGGGTTTGCACCTGCGGCCCAAAACTTGCAGGTGCGGGCACACCAGAAATGATGCACCAGCAGCCGTTTTGAGTCTTAAGTCAATCCGCGCACTGTCCGAATGGCATCGGGGGGCACCGAGGCCCCGTCCGAACGTATTTACAAGTTTGAAATCATAAAACAAACTAGCTCAAATACTGGGAATGCATAAAACAACATCAAAACTAAGAATCACACCTCAAACCAAATTGAATCAACTTAGAAACTTCAAGTTCTTCAACTTACTCCGAGCGTGCCGAAACATACTTAAACTACTCGGAATGACACCAAATCTTGCATGCAAGTCTTAAATAACCATACGGAACTATTCCCGGGTTCGAAATTCCAAATGGACCTTGATAACACCAAAACCTACTCCAAACCAATTTTAAAGAACTTTAAAAACTTTAATGGGCCAAGTTTTACTATTAAGCGCCGAAACGCTCCCAGGTCATCCAAAATCCTATCCGAACATACGCCCAAGTCCGAAATCATCATACGAACCTATTGGAACCGTCAAATCCCAGTTCCGAGGTTGTTTACTAAAAATGTTGACTGCAGTCAAACTTAGCCCTTTTTTGCTAACCTTAACGAACCAAGTGTTCCAATTTCAACCCGAACCCTTCCAAATCCAGAACTAACTATCCCCGCAAGTCATAAAACAGTAAAAGGACATACGGGGAATCTCATTTAGGGGAACGGGGTTCTAGAATTCAAAATGACCGGTAGGGTCGTTACAGTTGGGGCCCAATGAAGTGCCCGACAAGGCTAGAAAAGAAAGGTTTCTGAATATGTTTGAAGTCTGTTTTGAAATCCTCTCCAAAGACTCGGCTATATAAAGGGAGCAATAATGAAGAAGATAGACACAACTACAAGAGCCATCCGAAGAAAAAACATCCAATTTCCCTCTTCGTTTATCATCCACCATTTTCTAAAACCTTGTACCCTTTGTAAAATATTTTCTATGCATGTTTTAGTATTTTCTACCTCAAGCCTGTAAAATAAATAAAGCTTTATGCTTTAGTGTGCAAGTTTTTTATTTCCAAGTCCAGTAAACTCTTTCAGGTTCACCGAAAGGGAAGTCTCTTTCCTATAAACATGTAAGTTACTATTTTTATCTAAAATTATATTTTTGTTTATTACCCCGAATTTATTTACAGTTTTATATTATATATTTAATTTCATAATTGCAATTATGTATTTAATTTCTTAACTACCAGTTTGTAAATAACTAAAAATTACTCTAAGTATATAGTTATCTTCCAACTTCTTAATAAATCTGATGGATTAACCTATAAATTCCTAGGAGAGACCGGTTAATATTAGCCTAAAATATTACCACAAAGGTGTTAAAATAGGAAAATATGTTTAACTGCGGTCAGGGTGGGGTTAAAGAAAGAGAAGTTAAGAAAAAGGTTGGAGAGAAGAGATGAACAGAGTTAAAAAAAAAATTTATACATATCAGGGTAATGTCAGTTTATAGTTTTGATAAATTATTAGCAATACAAGTTTATAGATTAAGAGATAGAACCCGAGGTCGAAAGACCTGCCTTCAAGGAAAATTGAGTCTGGTGTCGACCTTAGCCTCGAACGAGCTTGAGGATAACAAACAGGAGACCGAAATATCCGCGACCGAACGGGTATTACGGCAAGAATCTCGGCACGTATCAGCGAGGAATCGGTAATCAGCAAATCAAGAGATTTTTACCTTATATAAAAATGTATCTAGAATAGAACTCCTCTACTATATAAAAAGGGTCTATTAATTCATTAAAGACACATTGTAACATGCATCCCAATGCAATATACTATTATTTCTAGTTCTTATTACCTCATTATTCTGTTCCGGCATCGATTAAAGCATTTTTGACTCAAGGGTGATCAAACCTCAAGGCTAAGATTGTTCAACTTGTATGGTTTGCATTTACTTTTCCATCATTAATTTCAATATTAATTTGATTTCTCATTTTGCGTCAAGTTAGATCACGTATCCTTAAACCCACGTATAAATTCAATTGTTATCCAATTTTGAGGGCAAATAGTTTGGCTCCCATCATGGGGCTAAGCATAATAGTGGTTACTTGATACAGATCTCCATAACACACACTATTTTACACTTGCTCTTTGATGTGTCTTTGATTTCAGGCTAAAATACAAAATGTCGAACTCTCAATCAGCACCCCTGCATGTTGACAACGAGTCCGGGCATAAAGGTGAAAATAACAATATAGCGCCCGAAAACGAGGTACACCTGCTGATCCCATTGGAATTCCGATCGCAGACCCGTTTGACACTAATTCAGATGTGGCTATGATGCAAACTTGCCTACCGACACCGAAAATAGCATTCGTGGGGGAGCTCGATCGACAACTCGAAACATTCAATACGTTGAAGGAGACAGGATCAGTCTACGGGTGATCTTCTAAATGTTGTAGGCTCAACAGGCGGCGATAGAGCAATTAAAGACCAAAGCCGCACACCGAGCAGGGTTGAGCCCGATCCTCCCCAGGAAGTCAACCGCAGGGATGAACCGGTCGTAGAAAGGCTGGACAAACATGAATTGGGGGGTAATCCCGAGATCGTACAAATACTCGAGGAGCTAACAAAATAGATAGAATCGGGGGAGAAAAAAATCGAGGCTAACGACAAAAAGGTGGAAACCTACAATTCCAGGGTAGAACAAATCCCAGGAGCACCTCCGATATTAAAGGGCCTAGATTCTAGGAAGTTCGTGCAAAAACCTTTTCTTCCAAGTGCGACTCCAAAGCCGATTCTCAAGAAGTTTCGTATGCTCGAAATATCGAAGTATAATGGAACGACCGACCCAAACGAGCATGTAACCTCTTATACGTGTGCTATCAAAGGGAATGACTTGGAGGACAATGAGATCGAGTATGTTCTATTGAAAAAATTTGGGGAGACCCTGTCGAAGGGAGCTATGATATGGTATCACAACTTACCTCCTAAGTTTATTTACTCATTTGCTATGCTTGCATACTCTTTCATAAATGCACGCGCTGGTGCCATCAAAGTCGAGACTAGGAAATAAGACCTTTTCAAAGTCAAATAGAAAGATAATGAGATGCTCAGATGGTTTGTGTCCTGATTCAAATGGAATGAATGGATTTGCCGCTTGTGGCTGATGATTGGGCTATTCAAGCTTTCACTCAGGGACTCAATATTCGAAGTTCGGTGGCTTCACAGCAACTAAAGTAGAACCTGCTAGAATACCCCGCTGTTACATGGACCGACGTGCATAACTGGTATCAATCAAAAATCAGAGTCGAAGATGGTCAACTTGGGACCCTTCGAGGTCTGTCTATCCCATCAGAGCCCTTGACAGAGTCAAGAGAGACATTGATCGTGAACCAAGGCCACACAGGGATTGGTATCACCATATAATGAAGATCGGAGAAACAGGGGGTCCAGACGAAACTCCATGATAAACGAAAGGAGAAATGATCAAATTCAAGGAAACCGGGGACTCATGACCAAAAATGGCTTCGACAGGTCCGTCGGGCCTAAAAAAGCACCAAGGCTATCGGAATACAACTTTAATGTCGATGCTGCGGGTATTGTATCAGCTATGGGGCGCATCAAAGACACCAGATGGCCTCGACCTCTACAGTTTGATCCAACCCAAAGGGATCCTAACCAGATGTGCAAGTACCATGGCACTCACGGTATAGAACGGAAGATTGTCGACAGAAGAGAGAGGAAGTAGCACATCTATTCAACAATGAGCACCTTTGAGAATTTTTGAGCGACCGAGCCAGGAATTTTTTCAGGAACAGGGATCCTAACAAACAGGCAAAATAAGAAAAACCTCAACACGTCATTAACATGATCATCGGTGGGTTGATATCCAATAGGGGCTGATGCTGAAACGTACCAAAGTTTCAATTACTAGAGAGAAACGAACTCGAGACTACATACCGAAAGGAACTTTATCTTTCAACGATGAGGATGCATAAGGGATCGTGCAGCCCCACAATGATGCACTGGTAATATCTGTACTTATAAATAAAATTCGGGTTAAATGTTTGTTAATTGATCCAGGTAGCTCAGCCAACATCATTCGATCAAGGGTCTTGGAGCAGCTCTGGCTAAAAGACCAATTCGTGCCTGCAGTTCGAGTTCTAAACGGATTCAACATGACATGTGAGAACACTAAGGGCAAAATAATATTGCCAGTAAACACCTCCAAGACCATCTAGGAGACTAAATTTTTATGTAATCGAATGAGACATGAGGTACGATGCTTTGTTCGGGAGGCCATGGATCCACAACATGAGGGCGGTGCCCTCGACACTACACCAGGCATTGAAATTCCCAACACCTGGCAGAGTTAAAACATTTTATGGTGAACATCCAGCTACAAAGGAAATGTTCACGGTCGAGGAAGTAATACTGACATCTGCAATATCGACACCAAAGGATCCGAACAAAATGGTCAAAAACGAGGCCACATAGCAACTACCGATACCATCCTTAGTAGATTCGGACAAACAAAAGGAAGTCAAGGATGATGATTATGGGTTTCCCAGATATTTTATAGCCCCTGATGATTTCGACTCCACTAAATCGACGGTCGCGGAGCTGGAACAAGTCATATTGCGAGAATGCTTACTTGATCGAAAGGCATACCCGGGCACGGGGTTAAGCTCCGAGCTTAGGGAAAAACTCATTCGATTTCTTATAACTAACGAAGATTGTTTTTCTTGGTCCCACCTTGACATTTTAGGGATCTCGCCAGAGATAACTGCTCACAAGCTAAGCCTGGATCCAAAGTTTCACCCGGTCAAACAGAAGAGGAGACCCCAGTCCGAGATTGAGCACGCTTTCATCAAGGACGAGGTATCTAAACTTCTTAAAATATGGTCTATTCGGGAGGTTAAATACGGATTGGTTAGAAAACGTAGTGGTAGTCCCTAAAAAGGGAATAAAATAAGAATGTGTGTAGACTACAAAGATTTGAATAAGGCATGTCCCAAATACTCCTTTTTTTTTGCCCAACATCGATTGTATGATCGATGCCACGGCCGGACACGAGATCCTTAGTTTTCTCGACGCCTATTTTGGGTACAACCAAATAAGGATGGACCCAGGTGATCAAGAAATAACTTCCTTCATCACTAAATACGGCACATACTCTTATAACGTAATGTCGTTTGCATTAAAAAATACCAGTGCCACATACCAACGCCTAGTAAATCGGATTTTCGAGGAACAAATAGGAAAATCAATGAAAGTTTACATTAACGACATGTTTGTTAAGTCCCTGTGAGCAGAGGACCATTAAAACATTTGCAGGAAACCTTCAGTATACTGAAGCAATACAATATGAAGCTGAACCCGAAAAAATGTGCGTTTAGAGTTGGGTCGAGTAAGTTCCTCGGACTCATGGTATCCAATCGGGGAATCGAGATCAATCCCGATAAGATCAAAGCCATCAAAGATATGACGGTCATGGACAACGTCAAGGTCGCGCAAAGGTTAACCGGGCGCATAGCTGCCCTGGGCCGATTTATTTGAGCTCATTCGTCAAAAGTAACCGATTCTTCGCACTGTTGAAGAAGAAGAACTTCTCGTGGACCCTGGAATGCCAACAAGCTTTGGAGGAACTCAAGAGGTACTTATCGAGCCCGCCCCTGCTTCACACACCAAAGACAGATGAACAACTGTACTTGTATTTGGCGGTCTCGAAGATAGCGGTAAGTGGAGTCCTAGTTCGGGAAGAGCAAAGTACGCAATTTCCAGTTTACTGTGTTGGTAGGACCTTGGGTGAGGCCGAAACCATGTACCCTAACCTAGAAAAACTGGCGCTCGCTTTGCTGAGCGCTTCTAGGAAGCTAAAATCATACTTTTAGTGTCATCCCATATGTGTCATAACTACTTACCCGTTGAGGAACGTTATGCATAAGCCCGAACTCTCGGGCCGGTTGGCCAAATGGGTCGTAGAAGTAAGTGGGTATGAATTGAATACCGACCTCGGACCGCCATTAAGTCTCAAATCTTGGAAGACTTTGTGGTCGATTTTACGCCGGCCCTGATACCCGAGGTCGAAAGAGAGTTATTGGTTAACTCTGGAACTTTTTCGGGTATCTGGACCCTCTTTACGGATGGAGCCTCAAACGCGAAAGGGTTCAGACTTGGCATCATACTAAAGCCACCAACAGGTAATATAATTAGACATTGACTAATAACGAGGCCGAATATGTGGCCATGATTGCAGGCCTTGAACTAGCCAAAAGCTTGGGGGCAAAGGTGATCGAAGTCGAGTGCGACTCCCTCCTCGTGGTAAACCAAGTTAATGAAACATTCGAGATTAGAGAAGAACGAATGCAAAGATACTTGGACAAGTTACAGGTGACAGTACATTGGTTCAAAGAATGGACTCTGCAACATGTACTTCGGGATCAAAACAGCGAGGCTGATGCCCTTGCTAACTTGGGATAGTCAGTCAAAAACGACGAGTTCAACTAGGGAGAAGTCGTACAACTTATGAGATAGGTGGTGGAAAAAGGCCACGCCGAGATCAACTCAACGAGCCTAACTTGGGACTGGAGGAATAAGTACGTGAAATATCTCAAGACCGATAAACTTCCCTCGGATCCAAAAGAATCGAGGGCCCTACGTACAAAGGCAGCCCGATTTAGCATGTCCAAAGACGGAACCCTGTCCAGAAGAACATTCGATGGCCCGCTTGCAATATATCTAGGGCCTGGGGATACTGAGTACGTTCTGAGGGAAATCCACGAAGGTACCTGTGGAAATCACTCTGGTGCCAAATTGCTGGTTCGAAAAATAGTCAGGGCCGGTTACTACTGGATCGACATGGAAAAAGACGCAAAGGAGTTTGTTCGAAAAAGTGAGGGATGCAAAAGACACGCTCCGATGATTCATCAACCCGGGGAGCTGCTGCATTCGGTTTTGTCGCCATGGCCGTTCATGAAGTGGAGAATGGACATCGTTGGCCCCCTTCTATGGGCACCAGGTAAGGCTCAATTTATATTGTTTATGACTGACTATTTTTCGAAATGGGTAGAAGCACAGGTGTATGAGAAGGTTAGGGAGAAGGAAGTGATCGACGTCATTTGAGATCATATCATATGTCAATTCGGAATGCCGGCTGAGATCGTATGCGACAACGAGAAACAATTCGTCGGCAGCAAAGTAAACAAGTTTTTCGAAGATCATTAGATTAAAAGGATCTTATCAATGCCCTACCACCCTAGTGGTAACAGGAATGCAGAGTCGACCAACAAAACGATACTCCAAAACCTCAGAAAGAGGTTAACCGATGCCAAAGGAAGGTAGAAGAAAATTCTACCCGAAGTCTTATGGGCATACAGAACTACTTCGAAGTCCAGTATTAGGGTCACCGCGTTCTCACTAGTTTACGGTGCTGAAGCTCTATTACCGGTCGAAGTCGGTGAGTCAAGCCTCAAGTTTTGATATGCTACCGAGAAGTCAAACGACGAGGCCATGAGTACGAGCCTGGAGCTATTAGATGAAGGCGCGAAGCCGCCCTTGTCCCGTTGGCCGCCCAAAAATAGCAGATCGAAAGATGTTACAATCAAAGGGCCAACCTTCGATACTTCAATATCGAGGACTTGGTACTAAGAAAGGTCACACTGAGCACCCGAAACCCGAACGAAGAAAAATTGGGACCGAACTGGGAAGGACCCTACCAAATTATCGAGATGACCAGAAAAAGGATCCTACAAACTTGGAACAATGAGCGGCAAGCAATTACCGAACAACTGGAATATAACTCACTTGAAGTGATATTACTGCTAAGATATGGCCCCGTTCTTTCTTGTATTTATATTTTAAACTAAAATGCTTGTAGGTAGCCAACAAAGAACGATACGAGATTTTAGGTCTGAAAGCACGTGTTGCACTCTTTTTCTCTTGAACCGATTTTGTCCAAAATGGATTTTACGGCAAGGTTTTTAACGAGGCAATAAGTAAATTGTGCTAACTTAGAATTGATGGTCGGTCATGAATCGGTGATGGTGATCACACCTCGAACATTGAGGGGCATGACCCTCGGACATTATCTTTAGCATGGAATGAGGCTTCAAGATTGAAGGGTCTCGATTGATAGAATTCAATGTAAGGGCCAAACGATCAAATGAACTGTGCCCACATAGACTGCTCGAATATTGACACAAAGCATGTACACACGTATTACTATTGTGCACAAGAATAAAGAGAAAGTCTCTTCTTTGCAAACATCTTGTCCTATAAAAATTTTTCTTTGCATTTCTTAAGGAATTCCCTACTTCCGATCCCCTAAAAGTTTCGAGCCCAAGGGCCTCCTTAACTCGAGTTCGGACAATCACTCGGGGACTCCCGTCCGAAAATAAACTCGGATTATAAGGCAACCCCCGAATTTCAAAGGCAGCGGCCGCCCCCTCTCGGCGACTGTTATCTTAAGCAAGGCCCCATAACTCGGGAAAGCAAGCCCACTGGGAGACACCCAAACTAAAAAGGCTACGTCCATATTAACATGGCTCGGAGACATCCGAGACCTGTAACAAAAACAAGGCCTTCAAAAAAAAAATTCATAACCGGTTCTAAAGGCTACCCTAGGCAGACTGTAATTTCGGTAACACCAAACTCCCATGATGCCTTAAAATAGAATAATGTAAAAGCAAGGTTTGTTCAAACCTTCGAACATAAGCTAATTATTTCATGCTAAGGCATTTCGATCTTTGTGAATACAAATAATAAAGCAAAAGGAAAAATTCAGATCTATGAAAGGGAAAGAAAGCCTTATATATTCATATCTAAAATTCTTTTTACAAGGGAAAAATAGCCCTGATACAAAATTTTACAACGGCCGAACGACCTCAAAAAGCAAAAGATAAAAACATCCTAAATGGCCTAGTTTTTGCCGGGGGCCGCATCATCGCCTTTGGGTCTCCGTCACCTTCGGACTCACCCGAATCTTCAAACCTCTCGGAATCTTCCCCCTCTGGGAAAGCCAGCTTCCGGGCCTTGGCTTCGAATACCTTAGCACTCTCGATTTCAGCAAACAGGTCAAAAACCCGTGCATGAACTCCCTCGAGGGCCTCCCTTCAGGATTGCCACTTTATATGCTCCACCATATTTCTCACTTGGTCCTGAGCCGCCTCGGTATCAGCCTTGTGCTGGGCTAACCTCTCATTGGCCTCGGCCTTTACCACGGCAACATCAGACTTGGCTGCCTCAAGTTCCTTGGCCAAATTTTCTTGACCGGAGACCGCCGAGCTCAACTGAGTTTGGAGCTCCTCGATCTTTTTGGCCTGTACCGAGGCCTTTTCCTTTGCAGCCCGGAGTTGGACCTCAATTGAAGCTAATTGTGCCCGAGCAGTCTCCTTTTCTAAGGCCAAGCGGTCCATGATTCTTTTCCATTCTTCGGCGTCAGCTTTCACTATGTCCACCTCCGTCTAGAGCTGCTCGATCTGATCAAGTTTCTTTTGAACCTGCGGGTTCGGACCGTTAGTTATTGTTTCTGACTCATCGTCACTAACATCGAATGCTCTTCTTACCTGCTCGCCCAGGTTGGCATGCTCCTTCTGAACCGCTTCTAGCTCGGCCTGGAGTTTCTTACTGAAAAGCTTATAAGCATCCATCTTCTCAGTGAGCTCTCGATTTTTGGCCTCATGATGGTTTAACTCTTCTCGATATCGGAAAAAAGTCTCATGATTAAGCACCGAGGTCTGGAAGAACAAAGAAAAGAGTTACGATTGTTTGCAAATTAACGTAAATACGTAATAAAGAGGCATTCAAAATTACCCGATTTAATGCCTGTTGTGCTTCATTGAAAAGGCAGGGCGCTTCCACCTCGTCCATATTAGCTTTATCCTATTCAGTCACCAAGCACCAAAGATAACTGGCGACCCCTACGGGGACAGAGAGAATTCGAGCATCCTCCGGAATGGACATGATAACTGACCGCTTCCGGTCAGGATCTGCACTCGGAGCTACCGGTTTACTAGTCTCAGACTTGTAGAAGGCCTGGTGGCTCCCGAAGATGGTCTCTTCTTTGGTACCGGTAAGTCGCCCAACCCGGTGACGTCCTCCGAGGTGACAGAATCTAAGACATCAAAGAAGTTGTTAAATTCTGCAACCCATTGGAGTTCTTCGCCGAGGTGACCTTTTAGTATTTGGGCCTCATTGATCATAGAGTCAGTAAACGAAGGTGACTCAGAGAGATCTACCTTTCTAAGTGCGTCCTTCGGGGCATTGTCCTCTACCCGAGAAACACCGTCTGTGGCCTCCTTATTGGCCTCCCTAACTTGAGGCATAATGACCTCGCCCCTCTCTGGTTCCGATGCCTCGGCCAATGCCTCTCTACCGGACCTCCTGGTTCGAGGTAATTCGGTGCCACCCCTCTCTGATTCGAGGCCCTCTCGTCCCTCAAATTGTGGTCGCATGCGAGCCACCAGTTCGAAAGCTTCTTCTTCTTCGGACTCATCCCTCAACTGATGGAGTGAGTCTGATGGGAGCTCTCGGGCAATAGTACTTTCGTTGGATTTGCGCACCAGCCTCCTCCTCGATTTCTTCTTCTCAAAGCTCAGAGAACACGGAGCTCGTTTTCTTTTCTTCTCTTTATCCTGCCTCGAAGCAGATGGTTTGGCGAGGATATCTTTATCGCTAGATGGGGGCCTCATTGGAACGTCCTTAGGAAGACCTGCATAGAAAAGGGAAAGCAGTAAGGGCTCGACAGCATGAAGGAAACATAAATGTTGTTCAGTCGAGAGCGGAATCTTACCATGAGAACAGGCCTCCCACCAGCCCTTTGAAAGTTCGCTCCATGCACGCTTGGAATATGGTTTCTTGGACACGATGTCCTCGACCCACTCCTTGGGTCGAGGAACTGCATCTGGAATCCGAGCAACAGCTGCGCCACCACGAAAATCGATAAGAAGGGAAGAAAAAGAAAAAGCGATAAATGATATCTTGAAGGCAAGGTTATACTTATGTTTTGTGTTCCATTCCTCGGGAATTGGCATATCCTCGATCGGGATTAAATTCGAGGTCTTCACTTGAACGAATCAACCTAACCAACCTCGGTCCTGATCATCGTCGATACTCGAGAATGGGGCCTTACGAGCTCGACGGGCAAGTTTTATCAGCCCCCCTCAATAGAGTTGGGAGCTGTACAGACGCATGAGATGATTGATGGTGAAAGGACAACCTTCGATTTTGTTTAAGAAGAAGCGGAGGATAATTACTATCCTCCAGAAAGAGCGATGAATTTGACCGAGGGTCACTTTGTACCTCTTACAAAAGGCGATGATGACCGGATCTAAAGGGCCCAACGTGGATAAGTGTAAACACTTAAAAAAACCCTCCACGTAGTAGTAATCGCTTCCTCGAGCGAACGAACCACCACGTGCTTATCAGCCCAGTTGCAGTCTTCCTTGACCTTAGAGAGGAAGCTGTCGGTGACCGAGTATTTATATCTCGAGACCGATTCACACCGACCAGTACTGAGGAAGTTTTCTCGACCTTAAAATCGGCACCAGTTGGGCACCCCGTAGGAACAAACATCTTCAAAGGAGGTTCCGATGTCAATTCCTCAGTAGCAGCAGATGAAACGTTTTCCTCTACAGCCGATCGCAAGGCAGAGGGAGTTTCTTTTTGGGGAACGGACTTTGAAGTCTTTGCCATTTCTTTGATAGGTGAAGGAAAGAAAGGATATTTAAAGATTAAGTTTGATGGTTGGGAATAAATCTAAAGTTCTTGTGAAAAGATTTCAGAATAGCCAAAGATTTAATACTGAAAAAGTGTGGAAATTTCAAAGAAACAAGAGTAGAGAATGTTTGGATGTAAAAGGTTTAGATGAATGAAGAAGGGGATATTTATAGTTTTCAAATGACGGTTCAAAGCCGTAAGTGGCCGACCAGCGGCTGACAAGCATTTAATGCCATGGAGATGTGACTGACGAGACGTTTTGTTCAATTTGTTGTTACTGACGAGGAATACCGAGAAGAGATATCAGAGGCTCATATCATTTTCTCGTCGATTATTCTCCCAAAAATGAGGGGACTATCTGTATACGATCAAAGTCGAGTTCGATTTTAACTTGGTAGATTAGGTTTGGAACATGGCATCCACGGACTGAAGATCGATCCCGAATCTCATCGAGCTAGAACCCGAGGTCGAAAGACCTACCTTCGAGGAAAATTGAGTCTAGTGTCGACCTTAGCCTCGAACGAGCTTGAGGATAACTAATAGAAGACCGAAAAATCCGTGACTGAACGGGTATTACGGCGAGAATCTCGGCACATATCAGCAAGGAATCGGTAATCAGCAAATCAAGAGATTTTTACCTTATATAGAAATGTACCTAGAATAAGACTCCTCTACTATATAAAGGGGGCCTGATAATTCATTAAAGACACATTATAACACGCATCCCAAAGTAATATACTGTTATTTCTGGTTCTTATTACCTCATTATTCTGTTCCTGCATCTATTAAAGCATTTTTGACTCAAGGGTGATCAACCCTCAAGACTAAGATTGTTCAACTTGTGTGGTTTGCATTTACTTTTTTATCATTAATTTAATATTAATCTGATTTCTCATTTTGCATCAAGTTAGATTACGTATCCTTAAAGCCACGTATAAATTCAATTGTTATCCGATTTTGAGGGTAAACATATATTAAGTCCCTAAACATTATCCTAAAGAAGTAGTTACCAAAATATACTCAGCTGATTTAAAATTTTAAATTTGCCTCTACTGTTTTAGCATTTAGAAGGAAGGTAACTTGTTTTAATTACTTCCTTAAATACATAATAAATTTACCAATCCATACTTCAAGAGTTAAATAAAATTTTCTTCAGCTAAGTTCTTTTTTTCTGTATGTCTCAGTATTTTTTTTGTTCTTCAGCCTCAAAATGAAACACCACGAGCTAGGTAACTTGTAGTAGAGTACTATCTTTAAAATTGTTTCTAATTAATTTTTCACTTTTACTTTAAAAATTAAAGTATGCAACTCTATTTTAGTTTTTCTATAATTATCAAATTACCCCTGTACAAATGAAAAAGTCAAATATAGACATGTAGTGAATTTTTCCTGTTTTACATATTTGATGTCGATACTCATTTTGGTACACTTCGAATATTTTCTCCCAAGATTTATGGGTGTTGTAAGTGAAATTTTCCTTAAAAACACCTGCAACCGCTTCATAAAAGAAACAGTTCTTGAAAAAAAGAACTACAAATTATTCTTGAAAAGTTTTTTAAACTAACATATTTATGAAATACTTTTGCAAGAAAGTTATTAAAACGAATCTATAGTTAATCAGTGACGGAGCTGCATTGAAGCTTATGGATGCTCAAACACCCATTATATTTGACCCTAATACTAATTTTTATTGATTGAGCGCACAATCACAAAAAATAAAAAGTCTCACGACTTAAAATTCTTAGGTCCACAACTGCGGTTAGTCCATTAAATTTTAAGACAATCCTGTCTCTGGTCAGGTTTCAGCCACATCATTCAAGCTGCCAAGGGTGAAGAGGATGGTCTATGTCAATAATATGAGACAACTCTCCTATAGCCAAGCATAGTAGCCAAACAGTATTAATTAAGGGATCGGAGTCAACACAAGTACACAACACATGCTAGTATAGGTCCATTTCTAGTAAATATAAACGCCACATATCTATATAAGGCACAGTGATTGTTAATTAGTGTATTAATTTTTGTCCCCAGATCCTTGTACCGACACACCTTCTGATCAAAGTAGTTTAGTTTTTATGTGAGAAAACGATATACTCACCTAAAACTTGAAGAAATTGAAAGGGGTTAAAATTCTGTCCCCTCACTCTTCCCCACCATATACAATGAACGTAACCTTGAGAAGCCACGTGGATCCAAATTACAATCTCAAAAGCTTTGATTTTGATATAAGCCACTTCTGCAAATCATTAGATTCCGGTTACTTGGTTTAAGCAGAGAGGAAGGTGGGAACTTCTTTTTTTCTTCCCTTTTTTGCTTCTAAACAGTAAACAATGTATTGCAGATGAGTATAACATATATAATAATCAAATAAACAGTTTAGCTAAATTCCTAGTAATTCTCTAAGCTCTACTACATCTATATTTAGCAGCATTTTCTAATGTTTAATTTATGAATTTCCTGAATTTATGATACTCACTTCATTTCATTTTATGTGAATCTATTTACTAAGTTCAGTGTTTAAGAAGAAAAGAAAGATCATTTAAATTTGTGCTCTTAAAAAATGTCACTATAAAGTCGTGAGATTAAGGGTATAAAACCAAGATTTTAGAATCACGTTTTTTTGACTATAACATCATAAAATTAAAAGTAAAATAAAAATTTTAAAATTAAATTGTTTCTATATTAAAAACCTCTCATCCTCTTTTAAACATATACTTAAAAAGAGAAGAGTTTCGCATATAGTAGAACAAAGATAGTAATCCTTTTAAACTATGCACATAACTAGATCTGGGAATTCAGATCACACGCTGAAACTTTAACAAATGGCATAATTATTAGGCTACCTGCTCTATAGCTTCAACGTTTCTCAAATTAGAATTGGTTTAATTAATTTTTTATTGTTTTTTTTTTCAAAAATAACATTACAATTTGATTATTATTATTATTATTATTATTATTATTGTTGTTGTTGTTGTTGTTGTTGTTGTTGTTGTTGTTGTTGTTGTTATTATTATTATTATTATTATTATTATTATTATT
Organism: Nicotiana obtusifolia; assembly: GCA_002018475.1. Lineage (NCBI taxonomy): Eukaryota > Viridiplantae > Streptophyta > Magnoliopsida > Solanales > Solanaceae > Nicotiana > Nicotiana obtusifolia. Next base: position 20,514 of record MCJB01047996.1, on the reverse strand, counting down.
ATTATTAAGATGATGATGATGATGTTATTTTCCCTAATTAATATACGAAAAAATGGCATTCCTGCAGCAAATAAAAACAAGGCGAAGTTTTCAAAACGTTTAAAGTAAGTGATATCATCTTGAATAAGATTGATACCTATTAACTGTACTCTTACTTTAGTGTAAGCTGAAGGCCATGAGATTCAAAGCGAGTTAAAAAGAGACAGGAGAACTTTAGAGAACCTTCCGAACTTTGGAAGATCATGTGTCCACTTTGAAAGTGATGTTAATAATTAGATGTTGTAAATTTAACCCATAAATGTATAACTGGTCCAACTCATATTGACCCAAGCAAACATATTTTAGTGGAAATTTTCATTTGTTGATTTAACCTGCCATTTACCATTTCTACTAGTACTAGTATTTTAACTTTCTTCACTAGTTTCTCAAAGACTTTTGAGCATATCAATTAGGACATGGGAATCCGGATTATTCGAGCGAACTCGCCCGAACTATGCATGATAACCACCTAATGCTGCTTACTAATTCCAAGCTGAAACTTTATAACAAATGCCACAAGGCTACTAGCTCATTAGCATCACCATTTTACAACTAAGACTCGGCTAAAAGTTAAATCACCAAAGATTATTATGGGATGGATATGATCCATTCACTCTTAATTACAAGTATCAAGTTTAAGTTTTGTGAATAGAAATTTTTTTGATAGGGAGCATTTCCTTTTTAATAGCCATATGCAGCGCGAGCCAAATTAGTTGGAGTCTCAAAGTAGATACTGAACATATTGAGTCTCTTACATCGGATAGGGATGGATATCTTTGTCTTCTTATATGGCTTGAGCAATCTTCATCTCATGAGCTAGTTTTTAGCTTGAGTTAGACCCAAGGTTATTTCTTTACCATGGTATCAAAGCCGTACCCATCTAAATATTTTGTTCCACCGATGTTGGACCCCATGTTATATTGTCCACGCTCTAGTTGGCAGGCACGGACGTGCAAGGGGTGTTGAGTCTCCCACATCGGATGGGGATGGAAGACTTTATCTCATTATATGATTTGGACAATTCTCACCTCATGAACTAGCTTTTGGGGGTAAAAAAGAAAAAAACAACGTTTCACAACTGAGACTTTAAAAAAATCAATGTTTCACAACTAAGATAAGACTTGTTTTAAATAAAATACTTGAGTTTTTTTAGAACATAACCTTGCAGTTTGAAGTTTATTTTGTTGTTGTCGTCGTCATTTATTCTTCCTGGATATCGCGCTTCTTTCGTATTAGAATCTACTCTCTGAGCTGCAATCCAGTTCGTACTAGATTGTATAACCTATATATATATATATATATATATATCTGAGTTAATTACTTCATCAGGATGACAAATCATAGAATAACTTCATAAGAGCTTGAAAAGCTATTAATATATGCTTAGCTAAGGGTGTTCAAATCCATCTGAAAAACAACGTCAAACTGAAAAATCAAATCAAACCGATTAAAAATTTCGATTATCTTTGATTTGATTTGATTTGGTATTTACTAAAAAAATTCGAAACAAACTGACGTCTAAATATAAAATTTTTATAGATATTTTTAAGAGTTTGTATATAACTTTCTTTAAATAATATTTAGAAATATTTGAACTATGAAGTGCAATCATTTGTATTTACTTTAAGTAATGGATTGTACCGTCACGTTCTTATTATGTGTTATTGAAATGCGTCAATCTCTTTATTCTTTAATAATCGTATATCAAGATTTATTAAATTCTTATAACTTTTTGAATTTGAAATGGTATTCGATAATTTAAAATTAAATATAACATATCATTATTTAGGTATCACATTGATTTTTATATTTAGTTATTAAATTCGGTTAACCTTGAATCGTACATCAATGAAAAATTATTATTAGACTGCAAGAAAAAAATTATCATGTGTTACTAGAAAAATTCTCCCAGCAATATTTTAATAGATCATATGTTTGTCAGTTTTTTATTTTTTCTAAATATATATTCACTTACCAATACTTTATCTTATAACTTTAACAAAATATGATAGAAATAATATTCATGTAACAAAATCCGAAAAATTCCACGAAATCGAATCAATCCAATCTGATATAGTTGGTTTGGTTTGATTTTGATAAAAACCGAACCAACTCGTTCATGTCATCCCTATTCTTAGCGGGGCTTTTGCATATATACCGGATTTTGGAGACACAATTGAACCTATACCCACTTTGCAAAAAATTTGCAAGCCTACTCACTTTACGATCAACTTCAGACTTATCGAGCTTGAAGTTAAAAAAAATAAAAATTAGTCTGAAGTGAAAAAATTACACTTCGGATGCACTTAAGGCCAAATACGTTTGAAGTGCAATCAATTGTTTCATGCACTTACGACCAATAAGTCTGAAATGAAACTGCAGATGCACTTAAGGCCAAAAGGCCTGAAGTGCAACAAATATTTTCCTACGCTTAAAGCCAATAAGTATGAAGTAAAAAATTGCATTTCAGATGTTCTTAAGGACAAATAGGTCTAAAGTGCAACCAATGGTTTCATGCACTTAAGGCCAATAAGTCTGAAGTGAAATTGAACTTCAGATGCACTTAAGGCCAAAAGGTCTGAAGTGCAGCAAACGTTTTCCTACACTTAAGGTCAATAAGTCTTAACTGAAAAATTGCACTTCATATATAATTAAGGCCAAAAGGTTTGAACTGCAACTAACGTTTTCATGCACTTAAGCCAAATAGTCCCAAAGTACAAATTTGCCCAGAGACAGAAATTTATTCTTCAAATTTTAACAATCCAATATACGATTTAATACGTAAATCTACTCCAAACGAGCTCAAATTTGAAACATAAATAGACGCATATCATCAAGAACAAATCTGAATCATCAATTTGTCAAAACAACAATAAATATAACAAACTCATTTTGCAATTAAAAAAAACACTAAGCAATAGTAAAAAATAAAGCGCCACAACAACTCACCACTATAAAATATCATAAACTACCTTTAAATAAGTTCACAAACACCATATATAATCACTGTTACCCGAAGAAGAAGAAAGAAGAAGAAGAAGAAAGCCTAAAGTTATTTAAAAAATAGTATAAGTTAAAAAAATTTAAAAAATATGTACAAATTAAATGGGACGATCAAATAAGACGCCCGTATAATTTTTACATGCATAGCCATAAAACGTGAAGCATTGTTACCCAAATTTGTGATATATCTAAGTGCAATTATTCAAGCGTATGGGCATCTATAATTGTCAGTCCCAACTTAACTAAAGTTGGCATTAGAAACTAGAAGAATGCCACGTGGAGCAAAATTAGATGCATGACAGAAGGCAGGAGACACAAAACTTCAATCAGTAATTAACAATCACCTAATGATTTGACTAGCCTTTGAAAATGACACGTTCTTCAAGTTTCACGATGCTTTTGTTCTCACCGGGAGAAAGCTAAGAAGATGAAGGAAATAAAGAAAGTAAATCGGGACAATCTTACTGAAGCTAGCAATCGTACACACTGCAAATTAGACACGTTTGAGTGGCTCTTCTTACGTGAAATTTCGTACATAATGACATAAAGCCTTTAATTAATGCTGAAACATAACCTAAGTAAAAAAAAAATAAAGAAACAATAAGACTTAAAACTTCCAAAAATCGCATATGGCGTAAAAGGCAGTAACATTCGAACATTTTAGTGCATTTTGACGGCAAGAAAGTGTAACAAAATTCTGCTAATGGCCGTTCTAAATAGCATGCTTGGCCAAATTATTAAAAACTACTTATTTTAAAAAATAATTTTTTAATAATAATTTATGTTTGACGAATTAATTTTGAATAACATTTTTATTATTATTAGCTTTATCCTTAACCAAGGTTGCAAAAGTGCTTAGGGTAAAAACAGCTTTTTGAGCTTTTATAAAACATCATATGCTACTATTCAAAAATGCTTATTCTTTTCTGATAAGCTTAGCCAAACACTTCAACTCTATCAAATAAACACTTTTGATTCGGCTTTGCACTATAGTTAGATCAGCACCAATCAAGAATCCCTAAGGAATTCCAAGAATTCTTGTTTAGCTGAAGACTTTGACATGTGTCGGTAGGCACACCTCTGATAAGGGCTCGATTGTGAGCATCAATCCCAACTGAATCTATGAAAGGGAGACTCTCTATCCTCTTATTCTTTAGAGTGGATATTATATATAGGATAATCAGTCCATTGCATGTGCAGGTAAAAGAATAATTGAACAAACATTGAATACAACACTACCCCAAGATTCACATGCAGATGAATACTTAGATACGACGTTTTACTTCACGGGCGAGGTCTCTGCCTCAACTCCAGGATGGCCCCAAGGCATATCAGCATGGTGTACTCTTCCTGTTCGAATCAGGATTTGAAACCAATCTCCTTCTACTGAGGATAGATAGTGCGATTCGGGTGAGATCCAATGTAAATTCAACTTTTAAAAAATAAGTACTTTTTGGCCTCAATGTCACGGGTAAAATCGATCGGTGGCAAAGTTTTCCCTGATTCCTCGATAAGGAAACGAGGGGGAAGCGCGATTTGATGCAACTACAAGTAAGTCGAAGGATCCCTCGTATTGGAACTCGAGAGAAGTGAACGATGTATCTAGGATCGGGCACAGCAGAATAACGGACCCGGACTAAGTAAAATATCGAGACCACAGGGAAAGGAGGAACGGTTGATCGTGATAAGTAAGGAGCAGTAATATTCGCCCTCAACCGGATATTGCGACGCGGATCCAGTTCAATATCAACTGCAGATTGGCATTTACCGAAAAGTGAAGATTTTTCTTTCTTTATTTAGACTTGTATTAGAACTAAAATTTCCCTACTATATAAATGGGAGAATTCTTTTATTTTAAGGACACTGTTAACACGCATATCAAAGCAAAAAAAGTTCATTTTTATCTTCTAGCTATTATTCAAAGTGTTCTCCCGTTATTCCCTTCTTGAATTGCAACCGAGCTCATATCGAGAGTTCGATCGAGACCAAATTTCAGTGTTCAACTTGAGACCAAGCTTGATTGTCACATTGCTATTGGTTTGGCCTTTTATTCTCTTTTTAATTTAATTATTTGATGTTCTTAGATCATTCATACTGAATAAATCCCGTATCCTTAAAACCGCGTACAAATTTAATTGTTACTCATTTTTTAAGGGTAAATAGTTTGGCGCCCACCATGGGGGCTATGGATAATAGTGGTGATTTGATACGAATCTCCATAACACACCTTGTTTTATGCCTATTCTTTGAAGTTTTGATTCCAGGTTAGCCTAATGATGCCGAATCTCTGTCTGCCCACTTGAATGTTGACGAGGAGTCAGTCTTCCATGGCGAAAACAATAACATGATACCTAGCAATGATGTGCCTAGTGTCCCAGCCACCTACCCGGTCGATGCTAACTCACATGTTACCATCAACATCAATCTGCCAACCAACCCTAAAAACAACATCCGCGGGGCACCCCAGCCATCAGTTCGAATGGCGCCCGAAGGTAAAGGTGATGGGGTCAGCTTGCGGTTGATTTTTGAAATATTGAAAGCTCATCAAGCGACAATAGGCGCAGTTATAAAACCAAAGCCACACCCCTAACAGGGTCGAGCCCGAGCATACCAGGGAAAATAATCAAAGGGATGAACAATTTGTTGTGGAACCGGTGAATTTGGGTCCGGGGAAACTTCCGAGGTGATTAAGATGCTTGAAGCGTTGACAAAATGGGTGGAGTCTGGCGAGAAAAAGATAGAGGCCAACGACAAGAAGGTGAAAACGTATAACTCCAAGCTCGATCAAATCTCGGGATCACCACCAATATAGAAGGGGGGCCGAACTTCAAAAAGTTCATTCAGAAGCCTTTTCCACCGAACGCGGCACCGAAGCCGATCCCGAGAGGTTTCGAATGCCCGACATTTCCATGTATAATGGGACCATGGACCCAAACGAACATGTAACCTCCTATACATGCACAATCAAAGGGAACGACCTGGAAGACGATGAGATTGAGTCGTGGTTGGTGAAAAAATTTGGGGAAACCTTGTCTAAGGGAGCACTGATATCGTATCACAACTTACCTCCAAATTCCATTTACTCGTTTGCTATGCTTGCAGATGCTTTCCTAAAGGCCCATGCTAGCGCCATCAAGGCCGAGACGAGGAATTCAGACCTTTTCAAGGTCAAGCAGAGGGATAACAAGATGCTTAGGGAGTTCGTGTCAAGGTTCCAGATGGAACAGATAGATCTGCCCTCGGTCGCGGATGATTGAGCCATTCAGGTATTTACTCAAGGGCTCAACCCCTAAAGTTCTATGGCTTCTCAGTAGTTAAAGAAAAACTTAGTGGAGTACCCGGCCGTCACTTGGGCCGATGTCCACAACAAGTATCAATCAAAGATCAGAGTTGAGGATGACCAACTCGGAGCCCTTTCGGGGTCTGTTTAGCTAAACAGAACCAATGACAGGTCTACTAGAATCATCGATCAAGAGCCAAGCCCGGTCCGAGATCGATACCAGCCATACGGTATGGACTAGAGAGGAAATGGATCCGGGCTCCACCCGACAAGGAACGACAAGAGAAATGGTCAAGGACCGAGCAGCTGAAGCCTGATGAGTAAAAGTGGGCTTGACAGGCCGCTCAGGAGTAGGGAAGCACCGAGATTATCGAAGTATAATTTCAACATAAACGTCACAAGTATAGTGTCAGCCACAGGACACATCAAAGAGACCAAGTGGCCAAGACCACTGCAGTGAGATCCCGCGTAGAGAGATCATAGCTTGGTGCGTAAATACCACGGTACTCATGGTCATAGGACCGAATATTGCCGACAGCTAAGAGAACAAGTAGCTCGATTGTTCAACAATAGGAACCTCCGAGAATTCCTAAGCGAGCGAGCCAAAAACCACTTCCGAAACAGAGACGCCAACAAACAGGTCGAACAAGAAGAGCCCCAACACGTGATCAACATGATCATTGAGGGAGTAGACGTCCCCCAATGACCTATGATATAAGGCACCAACATTTCTATCAAGAGGGGAAAATGCACCCGGGATTACATCCCGGAATGAGCCATCTTGTTCAGTGACGAAGATGCCGAGGGCATCAACCTCACAATGTTGCACTAGTAATATTCGTACTTATCAATAAATCTCGGGTATAATGTATGTTGATTGATCTAGGTAGCTCGTCTAATATCATCCGATTGAGGGTCGTAGAACAACTGGGGTTGCAGGACCAAATCGTACCGGTGGTCCGGGTGTTGAACGGATTCAACATGGCATACGAGACCATGAAGGGTAAGATAACTTTACCGGTAAACACTGCTAGAACCACCCAAGAAATAAAGTTCTACCTGATTGATGGGGATATGAGGTACAATGCCTCGTTCGGAAGGCCATGGGTTCACAATATGAGAGCTGTGCCTACGACCTTACATGGGGCACTGAAATTCCCTACTCCGGGAGCAGTCAAGACAGTCTACGGTGAACATCCGACTGCAAAGGAAATGTTCGTTGTTGATGAAGTGATCCTGCTGCCAGTGGTTTCGACATCAAAAAGCAGGGAACCGATCAAAGAAAAAGAAACTAAATAGCAATCAATGATACCGGCCTCAACAATGTCGGAAAATAGAAGGAGTACAGAGTGGACGATGAGGGTGATTACAGCGTCCCGAGATCTTTTATAGCGCCCAATGACACTAACGCCACCAACTCGACGATCGAGGAGTTGTAACACGTTATATTGATCGAGAACCGGATCGAGAGGTATACTTGGGCATGGGACTAACCCCGAGCTCAGGATTAATACATATTGATTTTCTTAAAGCTAATGCCGATTGTTTTGCCTGGTCCCATCTAGACATGGCAGGGATCCCACCGGAGGCAACAACTCGTAAGTTGAGCTTGAATCCAAAGTTCCATCCGGTTAAGTAGAAGAGAAGGCCATATTCTGAGATCAAACACGCATTCATCAAGGATGAGGTATCTAAACTTCTGAAAATAGGTTCCATCAGGGAAGTTAAATACTCGTATTGTTTAGCTAAAGTAGTTGTCGTACCTAAAAAAAGAAATGAACTTAGGATGTGTGTAGATTATACGGATCTAAACAAGGCGTGTCCAAAGCACTCTTTCTCTTTGCCTAACATCGATCAAATGATCAATGCAATGAATGGACGCGAGATACTGAGTTTTATCGATGCTTATTTCGGGTACAACCAAATTCGGATGGACCCCGGCGATCAAGAAAAGACTTATTTCAGAACCAAATTCGGCATCTACTATTATAACGTAATATCGTTCGGACTAAAAAATGCAGGTGCCACATACCAATGCCTAGTTAACCGGATGTTCGAAGAACAAATTAGGAAATCAATGAAAGTTTACATTGACGATATGTTAGTTAAGTCCCTGCGAGCAGAGGAGCATTTGAAACATTTGCAGGAAACCTTTGACATATTGAGGAAGTACAAATGAACCTAAACTCGGAGAAGTGTGCCTTCGGGGTCAGCTCGGGCAAGTTTCCCGGGTTCATGGTATCTAACCGGGGAATAGAGATCAACCCGGACAAAATAAAGGCCATAAAAGACATCACCATATCGACAACATTAAGGCAGTGCAGAGACTGACCGGGCGGATAGCCGCGCTGGGCCAGCTTATTTCGAGATCTTCGGTAAGAGCCATCAGTTTTTCTCACTATTAAAAAAGAAGAACAACTTCTCTTGGACTCCAGAATGCCAGGAAGCTTTAGAAGAACTCATGCGATACCTATCGAGCCCTCCCTTGCTGCACACTCCGAAGGCGGATGAACAACTATACCTTTACCTGGCGATTTCTGAGGTGGCGATAAGTGGTGTCCCGGTCCGGGAAGAAGAAGGTAATCACTTTTCTATTTATTATGTTAGTAGAACCTTAAGAGATGCCAAAACAAGGTATCCGCACTTAGAAAAATTAGCGCTCGCCTTATTAAGCGCTTCTAGGAAATTAAAACCGTACTTTCAGTGCCATCCCATTTGTGTCGTGACCTCTTACCTGCTGAGGAATGTCATGCATAAGCCCGAGTTTTCAGGTCGGTTGGCCAAATGGGCCGTAGAAATTAGTGGCTACGATATCGAGTACAAACCTTGGAATGCCATAAAATCTCAGATTTTGGCGAACTTTGTGGCCGTCTTTACACCTGCCTTGGTACCCGAAGTCGAGAAGGAGTTACTGCTCACTTCGGGGATTAGCTCGGGAATCTGGACCCTATTTACGGACGGTGCCTCCAATGCGAAGGGGTACGATCTCGGTATCGTATTGAAACCACCTACGGGTAATGTAATTAGGCAGTCTATTAGAACTATAAAATTGATTAACAACAAAGCCGAGTATGAAGCTATGATTGCAGGTCTAGAACTGGTTAAGAGCCTCGGGGTCGAAGTGATCGAGGCCAAATGTTTCTCCCACATTATCGTAAATCAAGTCAACGGGAAGTTTGAAGTAAAAGAGGAACAGATGAGGAGGTACATGGATAAGTTGCAGGTAACCTTACACCAATTCAAGAAATGGACTCTACCTCGAGATCAGAATGGTGAGGCCGATGGATTGGCCAACTTGGGGTCGTCTGTCGACTCCGATGAATTCGACTCTGGGGCAGTAGTACAACTGATGAACTCGGTGGTGGAAGAAAGTCACGCCGAGGTAAAATCAACAAGCTTGACTTAGTATTGGAGAAACAAATACATAGACTACCTGAAGACATGGAAATTGCCTTCGGATCCCAAGGAGTCAAGAGCCCTACGCACCAAAGCTGACAGGTTCAACTTGGTCGAAGGTAAGTTGTCAGAAGATTCTTTTTCGACCAAATAGCTAGGTTCTTGGGCTCGAGGGAGACTAACAACGCTATGAGAGAGGTCCACGAGGTCACTTGTGGGAACCACTCGGGAGTAGAATCCCTGGTTCAGAAATTAATCAGAGCCGGTTACTACTAGAACGTAATGGAGAAAGACTTCGTACAAAAATGCAACGATTGTCAAAGACACGCCCCAATTATTTATCTACCAGGAGAGATGCTTCACTTAGTCCTGTTGCCATGACCGTTTATGAAATGGGGGATAAACATCATCGGTCCTTAGACATGGGCGCTGATAAGTGGGGATTTTGACTACTTATTAGCGCCTTTTAGCTTTTGTTTTAGTCCAAAAGTATTGAATTGTGTTCCCAAAACTAATGAAATTGCGCAAAATTGCAGGAATGCTGGAAATAGGGCTCCCGAGATGAAATCCAACAGAAGCAGTCCAAGCACAAGGAAATAAAGGGCATAAAAGCACACAATGTGCAGTTCACAGAAGAAATTGCTGATCGCAGAATTCAAAGAAGATAAAATTACCAAGCATTTGTGCAAATTGCTGACCGCACATGAATTTTGCAACCACAAAGCTAGGCTAAGAGTCAAAGATCAAAGAGTAGGAAAAAAGATAAGGTCCAGAGCCTCAGGCCTTACGGCCGAAATCCTATTATCGCGGACCACAGAAGAATGCCTTGCGGCCGCAGTGCAGAAATGTGCGGCCGCAGAACTCCAGTTCACGCCAAACGAAGGAATCTGTGGAACAGACATGAAATTGTACGGCCGAAGAACCTCCGGAGGGGTATTTTTGTCCGAGATTTTCAATCTTGTACAAATACACGAGTTTGACAAAATTAGGTCAGGTTTGAACCTCTGAAATTACTGTAGCCGTTTTTCTTTGCTATTTTAAGAAGTTGTACTTTGCTTTGTTGTATTTACAATAGATTTAATCATTTTTAGCTTTCATTATAAGTTTAATTAGTTGTTCTTCTCTATTTTCTTCAAACCCAATTATGAGTTACTAGATTTCTACTAGGGTTGTGACCCAACCCTAGTGTCTAAACCTTATGGGTATCTAATTTAGTGCTTGTTTATGATTGGGTGTTTATTATTTAGCTTAGTTCATGCTTTAATTGTGGAATTAAAGGTTATAAACATTAGTTCATGCCAATTTGACTTAGTCTCTACTTGAGAAAGCGACACATAGTCTAGGATAACTTAGCTAACTAGGAGTTGGGTCAATTGAGAGATTGATTAACCCACTTAAAGGGTTCAACCTAGAGATAGTAATAACCCGACTTGAGCTCTTATCAACTATTGTGGGTGATACTCATTTGGTCTTGAGAAAGCCAAGTTAGGCAAAACCACTCTCTAACAAAGAGGTACTGAGTGGGTAACTTAGATTTGATAGCTATAATATACCCCAATCAACGAAACAAGCATTAAATTTTTTATCCCATTACGCAAACACCTAGGTAATGGTCACAGCCCTAGACTTTTTATCCATTTGGAAAAACCTTTAAAAAAAATTTCTCTAATATTCTTCCTTTATTTTGCAATCATTAGAATAAAGTTAAAAATAGAAAACGAATCTTTGTTGGAAGTGCAATCTAGATAATTCTATCACTAACAGTAAAATCCCCATCTTTGCTCTCTGTGGATTCGACCCCGACTCTTAGTTGGGTTTCTATTATTACAACCGACTGTTTCATATCTCTTTTGAGGTGGATCTTGGACGTGAATGTCTTGTAATCGCAGTGCAGAAATGTGCGGCCGCAGAACTCCACTTCATGCCAGATGAAGAAATGTGCGGACCACACAGGGAATTGTGCGGCCGCAGAACCTCCCGAGGGGTATTTTTGTTCGTGATTTTTAGGCTTGTATTAATAGACGAGTTTCACAAAATTAGGTCAAGTCTGAACCTCTGAAATTGCTGTAGCCGTTTTTCTTTGCTATTTTTCGTGTTTTACTTTGTTTTGCTGTATTTACAATAGATTTAATCATTTTTAGCTTTCATTATAAGTTTAATTAGTTGTTTTTCTCTATTTTCTTCAAACCCAATTATGAGTTAGTAGATTTGTACTAGGGTTGTGACCCATACCAAGTGTGTATACCTTATGGATATCTAATTTAGTGCTTGTTTATGATTGGGTGTTTATTATTTAGCTTAGTTCATGCTTTAATTGTGGAATTAATAGTTATAAATATTAGTTCATGCCTATTTGACTTATTCTCTACTTGAGAAAGCGAGACATAGTCTAGGACAACTTAGCTAACTAGGAGTTGGGTCAATTGAGAGATTGATTAACCCAATTAATGGGTTCAACCAAGAGATAGTTGTGATGACCCAAGCCAGAGGGCCGCGACTGGCACCCGGACCCTACTCGCCGAGTGTCGACGTACCTATCATGAAACTTCTCTTATTGTCTATAAGGACCGACGAGGCTAGTATAAATAGCAAACAATAATCATAATCAGCTTAAACTTTCCGATAATGACATATACATACATATATAATATGGCCAACAAGGCTGCAATGCAAAAACTATACAACGACATACAATAGCCGACAAGGTAACCTCACTATTGTCAACCCCTTGTCTATGAGCCTCTACAGGAAGACAAGTAATGCAACCTGTATCGGAACAGGGCCCCAACATACCCAAAAAAGCCTATGACAAAATGCATACCAAGACCACGGTAAGTCCGAAGGATGGATCTCGCCAATATCCGCTGAACTGGGCAGCCTACTATGGTAGGGGAGCCTCGTCTATGTGTCTGTCCGGACCTGCAGCACGACATGCAGCGTCCACAAATAAAAGGACGTCAGTACGGATAAAGTACTGAGTATGCAAGACAGGAAAACATTATATAAGAACAGTAATATGCATCGGGATAAGAAACATACAACCTGTACCATCTGAGTGCCTCTGAGAGCGACTGACCATGAAATGCCTGACGTGCATATGCATATACATGTATCCTTTCTAAAACCATATATATATATATATGCCTTTGTGGGCCTCATCATCATCATGTACGTACGCCTCTGTGGGCCTCGTCCTCATCATACCCAACTGATCAGTGGTTGCACAATAGGTGCCGTACCCGGCCGGCTATAGCGCGGCTCGGTAGAGTAAAATAGATAATGCATGCTGGACTCATAGGAATCACACTTTCTGAACCTTTCAAAATGACGTAAGGTCGAAGAAACAACACACATCAATCCTCTCATAAGAGGGGAAGCAATATAAACACTCCTAGCTTCTACGAGTAGAGCATCTTTGGGGGCTCGTTCATTGGATTATGTATAATAAGAGTCGTGCAAAAGAAATAAAGGGACAGTCTCACATACCTTGCATACTCTGCACCAATTTCAAGCTACGCAACTGTCACAACTCCTTAGTCTACAACTAAAGAACGATTCTATTGTTACCCTTTAAGAGTTATAGCCATTATTAACCACAATCCCAAATTTATATGGTGTTCCTCTACACCCTTCTTCCTCTAAAACTCCACAAAAATAGTAGTACAACATGCAGCCCAATAGCAAGCCAAAACAAATCATACCCAGTCCACTACCAGTAAATAACTTGAACCCAGGGCTTCCGATCACCATCCCGTGAGTTCTTACATGCATAGAACGAATTTCCACGAATTCCCAGGAGAAAGGATGTATGAAGGAGAGCAGTAACTTACCTCGCCTGTTGGATAACTTAGCCCTCTTCCTTGGTTCTTTAACCTCTAGGTTTTATTTCCAATTAGGGCTTGAAGGAGAGGGAAAATCGGTTAGGGCCTTTCCTTAGTTCTTCAATCTCTAGATTTCTTTCCCTAATTAGAACTTGAAAGAGAGGGAAATTGATTAGGGCTTGTGTGGGATTTTTGAGAAGGGTTGCAGGGGCTCTCTTTGGTTTTTAAGGTTTTGAAATAAGGGTGAAGTAACTGGGTTTATACTCCTTTTAAAGGTCCTCTCCTGACCGACTTTGGAACTTATATTCTTGTCCTTTAATTTGGAAAATAAGTGACGCACGTGCCTGTCGCCTACCAGTCTGCGATCGCATTTACGTCGCAGAACCAACATGCGGTTCGCATTCTGGATGCAGATCTCAGCCCAGAATTCTGTCTCATTCTGCAACATAGGAGGTCTGATTTGCGGTCCGCATTTTGGAAATGCGACCGCATACTGACCGCATTCCTGACGTAGATTTCTTCCTAGAAATCTGTTTCAGTGTGCGATACATTTGGTACGATATACGGTTCGCATTTTAGAAATGCGACCGCACTTATGACCGCATTTTTGGCATTGATCTTTGTCCAGAAATTTGTCTTGGTCTGCGATTTCTGCGTGAGAAAATGCGGCTCGCGTGAAGGTTTTGCGGTAGCATACCCAGCTTTGCGAAGCCTTTTGCTCTTTTCTTGACTTTTTGAACTCTTTTCCGGTTCTTAGGCCCTTATATGTAGACTATCTTACGGCGCAATTTAACGTACGCAATTATGGGTTGTAACACTCTTCCCCCCTTAAGAACAATCGTCCTCGAATGTAAGGGTCTATGGGGATTTTACTCATTGTGGGTTTCGGCTGAGTTTCCCTCATCAATAGAGGACGAACTTGCGAGCATTTAACTCAAAGTACGGTCCTACAAGAGTATGCAAACTTATGGACATGTACATTATTTGCATATTACCATTTTGTATTAAGAAAGAGTATTCTCAAGTTATTGCTTACCTCATAAAGATGTTTCTCCCTTTAATGCGTCCTGCGTTCTCCTAGCGCCCTCATTATCTCCATTCTGGAACAGGTGAGGGTATCTAGACTTCATCTCCTCCTCTGCTTCCCATGTCATTTCTTCTGTATATTTGTTCCTCCACAATACCTTAACGGAAGCTACAACCTTTGTTCTTAGCTTGCGGACTTGTCGGTCTAGTATAGCCACTGGTACTTCTTCATATGATAGATCCTCTGTAATTTGTACATCTTTGATAGGGACGACCCGAGAAGGGTCTCCAGTACATTTTCTCAACATAGATACATGGAATACCGGATGGACAAGTTCCAATTCGGATGGCACTTCTAACTCATAAGCCACATGTCCAATTCGTCGAAGAATTTTATACGGACCGATATACCTTGGACTCAGCTTACCTTTCTTTCCAAAACGCATAACACCCTTCATTGGTGAGATCCTCAGGAACACCCAATCACCAACTTCAAACTCCAGATCACGACGTCGGACATCAGAATAGGACTTTTGCCTGCTTTGTGTCGTCTTCAATCGTTCCTGTATTATCTTCACCTTCTCAATGGTTTAGTGGATCAAATCTTGCCCATATAAATTTGTTTCACCGACTTCGAACCATCCAACTGGTGATCTACATCTCCTCCCGTATAGTGCCTCGTATGGGGCCATTTTAATACTGGAGTGGTAGCTATTATTGTAGGAAAATTCTATGAGTGGAAGATGGTCATCCCAATTTCCCTTAAAATCTAGAACACATGCTTTTACCTCGGCTACGAGAGATGATTCTGATGTATTATGCACAGTAACACCTCCGTCCTCAGAGTCTAATAATCTGATTCTCATATTGGCCAGTTGACGAAGCTCTTTAGTTAAACCCCATTTACCTGCTTCAATGTGTAGTAAGCTTCCCATTGACTTACGACTGAGAACGTCTGCCACGACATTGGCTTTACCGGGATGATACAACATCTCGACATCGTAGTCTTTCAGTAATTCGAGCCAGCGTCGCTGTCTCAAATTCAACTCCTTCTGACTGAAGATGTATTACAAACTCTTATGATCTGTGTAGATGTCAACATGGACGCCGTACAAGTAGTGCCGCCATATCTTCAAAGCATATATTACTGCAGCCAATTCCACATCATGGGTTGGATAATTCTTTTCATGCTTCTTCAATTGTCTTGATGCATAAGCAATCACCTTCCCACGTTGCATCAATACGCACCCCAAACCTACACCTGAAGCATCATAATATACCACATATCCTTCTGTTCCCTCTGGGAGAGTAAGCACTGGCGCGGAGATCAACCGATTCATTAGCTCCTGTAAACTATGTTCACAAGCATTGGACCATTGGAACTTGGTAGCTTTCTGTGTTAACTTAGTCAATGGTGCCGATATAGAGGAAAAACCTTCTACAAACCTCCCATAATATCTTGCTAGCCGTAGAAAGCTGCAGACTTCTGACGGTGTTGTGGGTCTTGGCCA
Source organism: Nicotiana obtusifolia (assembly GCA_002018475.1). Classification (NCBI taxonomy): domain Eukaryota; kingdom Viridiplantae; phylum Streptophyta; class Magnoliopsida; order Solanales; family Solanaceae; genus Nicotiana; species Nicotiana obtusifolia. The sequence goes on along the minus strand of MCJB01047996.1, from coordinate 4,438 downwards.
ACTCTTCACTACATCGATCTTCTGAGAGTCGACACTAATACCCTCATCAGATATCACATGGCCTAGGAATGCTACTGAGTTCAGCCAGAATTCACATTTGGAGAGCTTCGCATATAACTTGCGATCCCGAAGGGTCTGTAATACTATCCGCAAGTGGCCCGTATGTTCTGTCTCTGAACGGGAATGCACTAGTATGTCATCAATGAATACAATCACGAACACATCAAGATAAGGCCTGAATACGGTATTCATGAGATCCATAAAAGCTGCCGGGGCATTTGTTAGCCCGAACGACATCACCAAGAATTCAAAATGCCCATATCTCGTCTGAAAGGCTGTTTTTGGAATATCCTTCTCCTTGACCCTCACCTGGAAATACCCTGAACGTAGGTCAATCTTGGAAAAATATTTGGCACCCTGAAGTTGGTCGAACAGGTCGTCAATCCTTGGAAGTGGATATTTATTCTTTATGGTAACCTTATTCAACTGTCGATAATCGATACATATCCTCAACGACCCGTCTTTCTTCCGCACTAACAAGACTGGCGCACCCCAAGGTGAAGTGCTAGGCCTAGTGAAGCCCTTATCCAGCAAGTCCTTCAACTGCACTTTCAACCCTCGCAACTCTGTCGGGGCCATTCTGTATGGAGGGATAGAAATCGGGTGAGTGTCGGGCAACACATCAATGCTAAACTCAATCTCCCTTTCAGGAGGAGGACCTGGGAGTTCATCTGGAAAAACATCTAGAAATTCATTGACTACGGGAATTGATTGCAGAGTAGGCGATTTCACCTCTGCATCCATAACGCAAACGAGATGATAAATGTACCCCTTTGAGATCATCTTCCTTGCCTTAAGATAGGAAATAAACCTACCTTTCGGCGAAACAATATTCCCCTTCCATTCAATGATGGGTTCACTAGGGAATTGAAATTTAACCATCTTCGTACGACAATCGACATTTGCATAGCATGAGGCAAAGCAGTCCTTTCCCGTTATCACGTCGAAATCAACCATTGCTAACTCAAATAAATTCGCCGAGGTTTGACGACTACAAATCGTCACGGTGCAACCTCTATATACCCTCCTAACAACCACATAATCTCCTATTGGAGTAGATACTGCAAATGGTTTACTTATTAATTCAGGTTCGACGCCAAAATTATCAGCCACAAGGGGTGTAACATATGATAATGTAGATCCCGGATCAACCAACGCATATACATTATAAGAAAGTACAGAACAGTATACCTGTAACAACATTCGGAGACGACTCGAGATCCTGCCGACTTGCTAGAGCATAAATTCAATTTTGAGTACCACTCGGACTCGGCACTGCACCCCTACCCCTACCACGACCTGTGGACTGCTGTAAACCCCATGCTGGAGGTTGAACTGATGAGGAAGAACCAGACGCAGATCCAGTCGGCTGAACCATACCATCACCTCCTCTATTAGGATAATCCCACCTTATATGGCCAGGCTATCCACAAGAATAGCATACGTTAGAACCTCGATGACATAGTCCAAAATGGGCCTTGCCGCACTGATCACAACGTGGTGTTAGGGGCCTTGTCTGACTAGCATCCCTGTGATGTTGCGAGCCTGATGCCCGCGAACTCTGACCTGGACCCGAATAGGTAAGTCAATCATATCGAGGTCTCTGAAATTATGGAGGGGCACTAGCTACAGGTGGCGACGAACTCCTCGAAGACTGGGGCCTGACACTACTTCTGAAGTCACTAGAATACACTGCAAAGCTCGTCCTCTTATGCTGGCTCCTATCCTGCTCCCTATCTGCCCTCTGCTGGCGCTTACGATCCTCTAGGGTCTGGGCATAAGCCTGAATACGGGAAATATCCATGCCCTCTATCAAGGAGGCTGTCATGCACTCATTTATCAGATGTGGTCCCAATCCGTTCACGAACAAATGAACCCTATCACTCATCTCGGCCACCATATGGGGAGCATACCTTGCTAAAGAATCAAACTGCATACTGTGCTCTCGCACACTCATGTTACCTTGTCTAAGGTTCAAGAATTTATCAGCTCTGGCTCGTTGTACTTCAACTGGCAGGTAGTGACGAACAAATGCCTCAGAAAATTCCTTCCACACAGGTGGGGAAGCATTCGGACCCCTGGATCTTTCCCAACTATCATACCAGAAAACTGCTAAATCCTGTAACTGATAAGAAGCCAACTCTACTGCCTCCGTATCACTAGCATGCATAACCCGCAATGTGTGATGAATCTGATCAATAAAAGTCTGCGGGTCCTCCTTGGGGTCTGACCCGGTAAACACTGGAGGATCTAGATTAATAAAATCACAAACTCTGGCACTAGCCGGTCTATCAGCAGCACCGGTATTTATCCTCTGAGTCTGAGAAGCTACCAAGCTAGTCAACAACTGTACCGCAGTCCGCAAGTCCTGGTCTATAGTACCAGATAGAGGGACTGGAGATGCTGGGTGGCTTCTAATGTCCTCTGGGGAAGGCGGAGTAGATGAGGTCCGAGAAGGCATCTCACTTTGAGGCTCACTTTGGCCTTCTCTAGCTTGGGGCACCTGACTGGTACCCTCTCCCGCATCTGTACCAAGCCGTCTACGAGTTGTTTGCTTCCTAGTCGAAGGCATCGCTGTAGGAAAACAAGGCGAATGTTAGGGACGAACACATACGACTTATCTCTACGCACGATCTAGATTTAGGAAGAAGGTAACAACCCTAAATGTCAGGCAGCCTCCTGATTATAAATGTGGCGCGCTACACATCCATAATCAAGACTCTACTAGACACGGCTCATAGACAATCCCTAGGACAAACCTGGCTCTGATACCAATTTTGTCACGACCCAAGCCGGAGGGCCGCGACCGGCACCCGGACCCTACTCACCGAGTGCCGACGTACCTGTCATCAAACTTCTCTTATTGTCTATAAGGACCGACGAGGCTAGTATAAATAGCAAACAATAATCATAATCAGCTTAAACTTTCCGATAATGACATGTACATACATATATAATATGGCCAACAAGGCTACAATGCAAAAACTATACAACAAAATACAATTGCCAACAAGGCAACCTCACTATACATAAGTCAACCCCTTGTCTATGAGCCTCTACAGGAAGACAAGTAATGCAACCTGTGTCGGAACAGGGCCCCTACATACCCAAAAATGCCTATGACAAAATGCATACCAAGACCACGGCAAGTCCGAAGGATGGATCTCACCAATATCCGCTGAACTGGGCAGCCTATTGTGGTGGGGGAGCCTCGTCTATGTGTCTGTCCGGACCTACAGCACGACATGCAGCATCCACAAATAAAAGGACGTCAGTACGGATAAAGTACTGAGTATCTAAGATAGGAAAACATTATATAAGAACAGTAATATGCATCGGGATAAGAAACATACAACCTGTACAATCTGAGTGCCTCTGAGGGTGACTGACCATGAAATGCCTGACGTGCATATGCATATACATGTATCCTTTCTAAAACCATATATATATATATATATATATATATGCCTCTGTGGGCCTCATCATCATCATATACGTACGCCTCTGTGGGCCTCGTCCTCATCATACCCAACTGATCAGTGGTTGCACAATAAGTGTCATGCCCGGCCGACTATAGCGCGACTCGGTAGAGTAAAATAGCTAATGCATGCTGGGCTCATAGGAATCACACTTTCTGAACCTTTCAAAATGACGTAAGGTCGAAAAAACAACACACGTCAATCCTCTCATAAGAGAGGAAGCGATATAAACACTTCTAGCTTCTAAGAGTAGAGCATCTTTGGGGGCTCGTTCATTGCATTATGTATAATCAGAGTCGTGAAAAAGAAAGAAAGGGACAGTCTCACATACCTTGCATACTCTGCACCAATTTCAAGCTACGCAACTGTCACAACTCCTTAGTCTACAATAAAAGAACGATTCTATTGTTACCCTTTAAGCGTTATAGCCATATTAACCACAACCCCAAATTTATATGGTGTTTCTCTACACCCTTCTTCCTCTAAAAATCCACAAAAATAGTAGTACAACATGCAGCCCAATAGCAAGCCAAAACAAATCATACCCAGTCCACTACCAGTAAATAACTTGAACCCAGGGCTTCCAATCACCATCCCGTGAGTTCTTACATGCATAGAACGAATTTCCACGAATTCCCAGGAGAAAGGATGTATGAAGGAGAGCAGTAACTTACCTCGCCTGTTGGATAACTTAGCCCTCTTCCTTGGTTCTTTAACCTCTAGGTTTTATTTCCAATTAGGGCTTGAAGGAGAGGGAAAATCGGTTAGGGCCTTTCCTTAGTTCTTCAATCTCTAGATTTCTTTCCCTAATTAGAACTTGAAAGAGAGGGAAATTGATTAGGGCTTGTGTGGGATTTTTGAGAAGGGTTGCAGGGGCTCTCTTTGATTTTTAAGGTTTT
>MCJB01047995.1:51694-97831 GCA_002018475.1 Nicotiana obtusifolia | reverse complement strand
AGCCATCCGATATGTGTAGTGACAACTTACCCACTTAGGAATGTCATGCATAAACCCGAGCTATCGGGCCGGCTGGCCAAATGGGCCATCGAGATCAGCGAGTACGATATCCAGTATCGACCTCAAACCTCGATAAAATCTCAAGTACTGGCCGATTTTATCGCCAACTTCAACCATCGCTTATTCCCCAAGTCGAAAAAGAACTCACGACTAAATCAGGGACTCCTTCGGGAGTGTGGATTCTGTTCACAGACGGAGCCTCGAATTCAAAAGGGTCAGGTTTAGGTATCGTATTAAAACCTCCGACCGGAAACACGATTAGGCAGTCCATCAAAACCATGAAATTGACTAACAATGAAGCCGAGTATGAGGCTATGATTGCAGGTCTGGAGCTGGCCAAGAACCTGGGAGCAGAGATAATCGAGGTCAAGTGCGACTCCCTCCTTGTGGTCAACCAAGTGAATAGGACGTTCGAAGTCAGAGAAAGCCGTATGTAAAGGTATGTGGACAAGCTTCAAGTCACTTTGCATAGGTTCAAGGAATGGACCCTTCAGCACATTCCCCAGGAACAAAACAGCGAAGCCGATGCTCTCGCGAACTTAGGCTCGTCAGTCGATGATGAAGAAATCGACTCCGAAAAGGTCGTCCAATTGATGAGATCAGTGGTAGAAGAAGGCCATGCCGAGGTCAACTCGACAAGTCTAACGTGGGATTGGAGGAACAAGTACATAGAATACCTCAGCTCAGGCAAAGTTCCGCACGACCCAAAGAATCGAGAGCATTACGTACGAAGGCGGCCCAATTTTGTTTGGCCAGCGATGGAACCCTTTACAGAAGGACCTTTGGAGGAACCTTAGCCATATGTCTCGGCCCCGGGGATACCGAGTATATCCTGAAAGACATACATGAAGGAGCTTGTGGCAATCATTCGGGCTCCGAATCACTAGTTCGGAAGGTAATCCGGGCCGGCTATTACTGGATCGATATGGAGAAGGATGCAAAGGAGTTCGTGCGCAAGTGCGACAGGTGTCAAAGACATGCACCGATCATCCACCAGCCGGCTGAAACACTGCATTCAGTTTTATCGTCGTGGCCGTTTATGAAGTGGGGAATGGATATAGTAGGACCACTCCCTCGAGCACCAGGTAAAGCTCAGTTTATCCTTTTTACGACTGACTATTTTTCTAAGTGGGTGGAAGCACAGGCTTATGAGAAGGTCAGAGAAAAAGAGGTGATCGACTTCATATGGTATCACATCATTTACCGATTCAGAATGCCCTATGAGATCGTATGCGACAATGGAAAGCAGTTCGTCGGCAGCAAGGTAACCAAATTATTCAAAGACAATAAAATCAAAAGGATATTGTCGACTCCTTACCATCCCAGCGGCAACGGTCAGGCAGAGTCAACCAACAAGACTATACTTCAAAATCTGAAGAAAAGGCTAGTCGACGCTAAAGGAAGATGGAGGGAAATGTTGCCCGAAATCCTATGGGCATATCGAACGACGGATAAAACCAGTACCGGAGCTACTCCGTTTTCTTTAGTGTACGGCGCCGAAGCTTTGATACCGGTCGAGGTAGGCGAACCGAGCATCAGGTTTCAGCATGCGACCGAGGAATCCAACCAAGAGGCTATGAATGTTAGCCTAGAGCTCTTGGATGAGAGAAGGGAGGCTGCTTTAGTTCGAATGGCGGCTCAAAAGCAGAGAATCGAGAGATACTATAATCGGAGAGCTCGACTTCGACACTTCAACATAGGGGACTTGGTGCTCAGAAGAATCTCTCCCAATACCCGAGACCCTAACAAAGGGAAATTGGGACCGAACTGGGAAGGTCCCTACACTATACTAAAGGTCACCGGGAAGGGCTCCTTCAAGCTAGGGACTTTGGATGGCAAACAGCTGCCGAGCAACTGGAACGTGAGCCACTTGAAGAGATACTACTGCTAAGGTATTGTACTCTGCCTTTTTTACTTTATTTTCACTTCGTTTATCGATACTAACCTATGCAGGACAGATCGATATGAGACAAGTAAACGCCAAATGTTAGGGCTGAAAACACGCGCTGCACTCTTTTTCCCTTCGACCGGTTTTGTCCCAATTTTGTTTTTACGGCAAGGTTTTTAATGAGGCAGCCGTATGTCGTGCTACCATAGATCAACCATGTTAAATTCTAGCTACATTCGTTTGCTTTCTTCAATTTCGAAGGGTCGAAATAAAGATCACTAGGAAATGATGTAAGGGTCAAATGGCCAGAGGAACCGTACCCGGATAGAACGATCTTATTCGCCTCCGACCAATGAAGATGTACGATTACACAAATATTAACAAAGTCATTTGATGCCTACATTGTGTAACCAAGCCTAAGGGCTTCTCTTATTATCTTCACATTGTCTATAATCGATATTCGTGGAAGATGCGCATCGAGACCGGGGGGGATAAGACCTAATAAGGCAAACCCCAAAACCGGCACACCAGGCTAAGGCCTTATTAAAGCTAATAAAGCACAAAGGGAATTAAGACCGATCCTGGCAATCCCGATTTACGGCCAAGGCCGGATCAAATTAAAAATTCTTATTCGATCGAAGCTTGAAAGAACAGAACTTCGAGACAAAATTAAACTTATTTGATAAGGGTCAAAATTTTTGCTAAGGTATGACCCCGATTCCTATAAGCTAAATGGTTGAAAACAGAACAAATGATATCTTGTTTGAACCAGGCCAAGGCCAAGCTAATTATCGCTTTGAACAAGGCTAGGCCTAACCAGTTGTTAGTGTATTTGAACTTACTACGAGGCTAAGGCCGAGCTAATTACTAATTAGTCGGTCGCGATTTATGATCCTAGCTAAGGCAGGATATTTTGACACATGAGAATCAAAAGACAAACTTGAGATATATTGAGCTAATATTATTATACAAAGTGAGATAGTTACATCATTGAGGCTATAGATTACAAGACAATGTCAATCTGAGCCGTCTTCGTATTCTTCAGGAAATGTTTTCCTTCTCATTTCATCCTCGATTTTCGATGCCTCGGCGACATCGGGAGATAAATCGAAGCCGCGGGCCTGAAGCTCCTCGAGAACGGTAAGGCGAGTTTGGAATTGAGTGTATTCGGTCAGCGCCTTTGATTGCTCGTGAGCTACTTCGGCATCAGCTCTGTACTAAGCTATCAAGCCATCAGCTTTGGCCTTAGTAGCAGCGATTTCTAGCTTTGCTTCCTGAAGTCGGTTGGCCAGGGCCGCCCGGTCTTGGTTGGATGATTCAACTTGGAGCTGATGGTATTCATTGTCCTTAGTCAGGGCTCCAATTGTTTCCTGAGCCGCCGAGACCTGTCCTTGGAGAATCACTGCCTCTGCAGTTAGAAGCTCAGTCTTGGTTCTCCAATTACTCGCCTCAGCTTTTGCCTCACTTAGCTCAGACCGAAGTTGATCCAACCGGCTGTCCATCTGCCCCAACCGGTCAACGCAAGAGGCACGTTCTTTCCTTGTAGAGTTCAGATCGGCCCAGAGATTCGCCAGTTCATTTTCAAGCCGCTGACGTCGTTCCCACTCTAGTGCCATTCCTTCTTTGATACGAAGGAACACTTCGTGATTAAGCACCGACGACTGTGGAAAATTCAAGCAGGAGACTTTCAGTATGGGAATGTGAACCAAAGTGTTGAATATAATTTGAGGTGGACAGAAAAACTTACTTTGTTCAATGCTTGCTGTGACTCGTTAAACAAGCAAGCCCAGTCCACAGCGTTCATAGCAGCTCGGTCCTCTTCGGTTGCCAAGCTGTGGAGGTAGCTTGCTATGCCTACCGGGGGGACTAATGCTCGGGCATCTTCGGGGATAGCAAGGGTTATCACCCGACTCCTCTCAGGGTTCGAGCTCGGTGCGGGGAACTTATCTACCAGCTTAATACCAGCCGACATTCTGCTTGTTTCGGCTGGGGGGCTCCTTCTAGGGATTTCAAGGCCAAAGTATCGGCCGATGGCACCCCGTCGAAAAATTCCTCGAAGATCCCTGCTGTGACCGGCACCTTGCCCGGCATGTGTGTTCCGGCGTCTCGGATTGTCTCTGAGAAGGAGGGAGAATGTACCGTCTCGGGATTATCCGAAGATCTCTGTGCCGCCTCTTGCACATTGGCCCAATCTTTGGCCCTTGCTTCCGTCTCAATATTTGCCTTTGAAGAGGCACCGGTTTCTTCCGTACTAGGCTCGGGGACTTCCCGAGGGGTTTTGTCAAGATCAGGGCTCTTTGCCCCCTCGGAGTCGTCACTCTGATCGGTAGGGGCATTGGGGGCCGTGATCTTACGAGCCGCCATCTTCTTTCTACCTTTCTTCTTTTCGGGCTCAGCATGGTCGGGAGCCCTTTTCCTTTTCTTTCCCCCTTCCTTCTCCGACACGGGAGGAATTGTCCCACTAGTAACTGCCGACCTCAACTCGGCATCCTTCGAGAGACCTGCAAAAGCGTACTTTCAATGTTAAGTTTTGACACCGATTGTTTTGGGAAAATAGAGTATAGACGAAGCTCACCATGGTTCTTAGCCTCCCAAAGGCCTTTTGATATTTCCCTCCAGGCCCGCTCGGAGTACGACCTCTGGGCCACGATTTTCCTGACCCAGTCCATTAGGTCATCGATCGCGGCCGGTGCCTGGGAAACGGCTGCACATGATAACACATCAGTCATATGCTGAAAAACAGTAATAAAAAAAGTCATATAGGGAAGCACTTACGTCTCATGTTCCACTTCTCGGGGAACGGCATGTTATTGGCAGGGATCAGGTCAGAAGTTTTAATCCGAACAAATCGGCTCATCCAGCCCCGATCCCTGTCTTCGTCAATGCTCGAGAACGGGGCCTTACTGGCCCGGCGAGCTAACTTAATCAGTCCCCCTCGGAACATTCGGGGACTGTATAATCTAAGTAAATGGTCGAGGGTAAAAGGGTGTCCCCCCTCGACCTTATCTATGAAAAAACGAAAAAGATAGACTATACGCCACATGGAAGGGTGTACTTGAGCCAAAGTAACCTGGTATCTCCTACAAAATTCGATAATCAGAGGATCTATGGGTCCTAATGTGAATGGGTAAGTATATACACTAAGGTACCCTTCCACATGTGTAGTAATGGCCTCGTTGGGAGAAGGTATTATTATCTCTTTATCAGTCCAATGACACTCAGCCTTCACCCTCTCAAGGTGTTTTGGGGTGATCGAACTAATATAGTCTGAAACCGATTCACCTCGACCAGGTACTGTGGATGGCTTCTCGACTTTGAAGTCGGAGCCTATATAGCATCCCACTGGGATGAAGGCCTTCAATGGAGGCTCCATAGAGGGATCTTCAGTGCGGATGGGCTCAGCCTCTTCAACAGACTGGGCAGGAGAATTTTGCCTATTAGGAACTGACTTAGAAGTTTTTGCCATCGGGATAGCGGAAGCAAGAAACAAGAAAAATTTAAGAAAATTTGAAGTTCTTTGAAGAAGACTAAGGGTTTTTCTGGTTAAGAAGATCGAAAGAGACAAAGTGATTAATAGCGTGAAGACAAACAGACTAATTCAAAGGGGGGAGGAAGTATTTATACTTTCCCAAAAAGCGGCGGCACGAAGCACGAAGTGAGCGGCATTAAATGCACGCATTAAATGCAATAAAAAGGTACAATGTTCTGCAGGAAGGGCAGGTAATGATTTCCTGCATCGACGGTTGCGTGCATCACTACGCTATCGTCACACATAGAATCTTTTTGGGGATAAGCGATTTTGACAGCTTTGCTTTCGCGTCACGTTTAGTGGAGATATCGATCGCTTAGCCAAGAAGTTCGAAGATTGATAACTCATGTCGTTTCTTGTCCTTACCCTCCAATAAACGAGGGGACTATCTGTATTGGGTCGACCGCTCATGAGAAATCGGATCGGGCATGATACAGGACCGGGCCATCCCAACCCGGAGGCAGCGAGTCGAGCATGGCAGTTCGAGGTAATCGAGATAGGGCAACCGACATCGACCGATCGAGGCCTATTCCGAAACAAGAAGTTCATTATGACCGGATATTCCGCAGATTCGTGGCATCACATCAGGAGTAAATGTCGCAACCGTTATGAACGTTAAGCCATCATAGGATATTCAATCCCGTAATTAAAGGGATTAGCCTTGTAACTAGTCTTTTACTTTATTTAGGATTCTTTCATCTATAAGAAGGACATTGACCCCTCACTGTAGGAGGCAACTCATTCAGAAAGAAACAATATATTTTTCTGCTATTCTTTGCTACTATCATTACTCAGCGAAATACTTACCTATTCCTTATACTTCCGTTATCAGCTATTCAATACTTGTGGTTTGGCTATCTTCTCTTGCTTGTTACTTTTTAATCATTCGCGTTATATTTCATACTGTATCGAATTGGTTTACGGATCCTTAGCATCACGAACAAATTTAATTGTTATCCGGATTTAAGGGTAAACAATAGCTTTTGGATTTAACTCCAAAATGCAGATACAAATCCAACATTTTAGTTTTATAAGCTCAAGACTCGAGTATCAAGCACTGAATTTATCGTCTTGTTTGAATTGTGAGTTTATAATATAATATTTTTAATAATTCTAACGAGTTTTACACAGATAAATGTATGCATTTTAAGCATAGTAGGTTCATTTTCCAATATTTAACGTGCTTAGTATATTCAAAGAGTATAGTTCACGTTGGACAAGGCCAATAATTACATCATTTAACAGTTTACGGTTGTTGGTGGCAAAATTTTTACATTGTCTAACCTAATTAAGATATGTAACGAAAGCAATAATGATTGCTTGAAGGAATAAGAATAAAGATATAATTGGATAGTTGTCGGTTTTGTGTAGGGGTAAAATCCGGCTAAAGTTTTCCCCGATTCCCCGATGAGAGAATGAAGGGGAAGTACGGTTTCGACGTGATTATAATCGAGGCTAGGAACCCCTCGTATCGAGACTCGGAAAGAATGAACAATGTATTTTAGATCGAATATGGTAAAGCGATGTACTCCGGATCAAGTATAGCTTCTGGACCTCGGAAGACGCGATGAACAGTTATGCATGACGGTGACGAATAGGGGCCCGTAATATTCGCCCTTAACTGAATAGGGAGGTACTAGAACCGAAGGGCCAACCTTCGACATTTTTAAGTCGGGGGACTTGGTGTTGAGAAAATTAACACTACACACTAAGAACCCAAACGATGGGAAATTGGGCCCGAATTGGGAAGGACCGTATAGAGTTGTCGGAATCAGTGTTTTAAAAGGCGTTTTTAGGGCAAACCCTGAGGCAAGGCTCACCAAAAATGCCCCGAGGAGATGGTGTAGGGCAAAAGTCTTAAGAGGCGTACGCTCAGCAATTTGGGGCGTATGCTGGGGTGTTCGGGGCATACGCCCGGGCGTTTGAGGCACTTTTTTTAGTGATGCGTAAGCCTCAGAGACTTTTTTCAAATTAAAATAAAATTTGTTGAATGAGCCCTTCATATAATATCCAAATTCTCAAGAGTCAGCTTGGTAATTACTCAAAAGTTTTTAAAAGGAATTAAAATGTATTAAATTTAAAAGTCAAGACTTTTTTTTTATTGATTGAAGCCCTAATTCATGGTCTTTCTCAATTCTTACTCTTATTCTCTAGTCTGCTAATATCTACCCAAAGCAATTTTTTTACAAATACAAAGAGAACTCCATTCTCCTTCATAGCAGCAAGTTCAAAGTTCAAATTGCAGGATAGTCATCTTTTTTGTTCCTTAGAAAACTTTATTCTTTTCAATTCAAGTTACTTGTGCTTCTAAGTAGCGTATAATAGATTGTTTTGACTAATTCTTTTGTGGGGATGAAGCACATCTATATACATATTTTTCACATATTTATAGTTTTCTTCAATTTTTATGCATTTTTACCTGTTTATAAATATTTACTATAATTATTTTTTTTTTATAAAATATTAAAAATTAAATACCTTTGGGGATTACGCCCCGTGCCTCGAGGCTTACGTCTCGATGAGGCATATATAAAACGCCTTGCCTTACGCCCATGCCTATTAAAATACTGGCCGGAATAACAGGTAAAGGCTCGTATAAACTCGAGTTGGAAAATGATGTATGACTACCGAACAACTGGAACATGGCACACTTAAAACGGTACTACTGCTTAGGTATAAAATCAATTCCCTTTTTAATTTGTTATATTACGACTAACTTATGCAGGTGCTCGGCCAAGGGCAAATGTGACTATTAGGTCTGAAAGAACATGTTGTACTCTTTTTTCCTTGAGCTGATTTTGTCCCGAAGTGAGTTTTTCGGCAAGGTTTTTAACAAGGCAACAGTAAAATGTGCACCTTACTTTTGAAGACCGGCCTTAAATCGGAATTGTTGATCGTTTGCACTAAATCAACAGTATCCGAGCCCTCACAAATTCGGCCTCAAATACAGGGGACCATTACCCGTAGGTTAAGATCTTTAGAAAGAGCAAATTTTATATGTCAAAAGCCAAGGCTTGGTGGTTAGGATTCATTATAAGGTGTCAAACGGTTAAACGAATCGTGCCCATATACCCTACTCTAGCGACGACACAAGGATTATGTGCCTCCGATTATGTACTCTACATATAAAACAATGAAAGAAATTTTTGCTTCCTTCATACTTTATTACTACGCATTTCGCTTCGTCGACGCTTCATAACGGATCCTAGATCCTAAAGTCAACGGGCTACCCCAACTCGGGGTCTGTCATCCTATAAAAAAAATTGGACGGCCCGGGCTATTGAATCCCGGAGGCATCGAGCCTATTAGGCAGTACCCAAATATGAAAGGCTACGGCCACCCTAAAATGGCTCGGAGACGTCCGAAGTTCGTACTCAGAAAGTAAGCTTTCATGATGGAGCACCGAAGCCTGAAAGACAAAACGATAAGGTCGTTAGAACATGCTGAAACTAAGCAAGATTCGCAAAGGATTCAAGGAGTAGACATCTACCCGGTTCAATGCCTGTTGCGCCTCGTTGAAGAGACTCAATGTTCCTACTTCGTTCATCTTCGCCTGGTCCTCCTTGGTCATCAAGCAGCGAAGATAGCTGGCCACACCCACCGGAGCGGACATCACCCGGTCATCCGCCGAGATCGCTCTTTTACCGTCAGGATCCACACTCGGTGCAGGGAGCTGCCTCACTAGCTTCGGGCTCGAGCTCGGCTCGCTTGCTCTCGATGGAATGTCCTTTTCTGGGACCTCCAAGTGACCAAGCCCGAAATAGTCCTCCAACACGCTCATGTCCATGACGTCGAAGAACATGTTAAGGGTATCATCTGTGTCGGTTTAAGCCTCTTCGAACATAGACTCTGTGTGGGACGGCGTCTCCACGATGTCAATGACACCAGCTACTTCCTTCGAGGCAAGAGCGGCTTCTGGGGAGGCCGTGGCCTCTGATTCTCCTTCTGTCTCCCGAGCTAGAGGGTAATCCCTAAGACGGAAGAGGGAATCGGGGTCCGGTACCCTGGCTTTGGTACTCTTTTTATTGCTTTTTGTGACCTGGACAACTACCCTCTTCTTCTTCACCTCGACGTCCGGGGAGCCAGAGGGTTTCCACTTTTCTTCTTATTCTCCTCCTTTGCGGCAGCTCCGGGCTGTCCTGAAGCGTAGGGTTCAGCAAGCGAGGATGGGGCCTCGTCCTCATCCCATGGCCGAAGCTCGGTGTTCTTGGGAAAACCTGTGAAAGGGAAAAAACTTAGCAGAAATAAAATTTAAGTATGTTAATATAATTAATTGGGAGGAAGACTCACCATGGGAACGAGCCTCCCACTTGCCCTTCGAGATCTTGCGCCATTCACGCTCTAAGTAAGACATTTGTTTGCAGATCCCCTTGATCTACTCCTTGAAGTGGGAGACTGCATTGGGAACTTAGGCGACCACTGCATAACAGTAGACATAAACAACTAGAAAAAGAATAAAATGAAGTACCAAGTACTCAATAAGGAGAAGACTTACGGGATGGAGTTCCATTTTGCAGGGAACAGTAGAAATTCGGGGGAATTAGGTCTTCAGTTTTCACCCGAACGAACCTCGCCTGCCTACCTCGATCTCGATCTTCATCGATGCTTGAGAATGGAGCTTTGACTTGCTCGACGAACGAGCTTGATCAACCCCTATCGAAAGATTCAGGGACTGTTTAGATGAAGCAGGTGGTCGAGGGTGAACCGGGGTGCTTTTGTGTTGTTTACAAAGTGGCAGAGGAGGATTACGATCCTCCAAAAGGACGGATGAATCTGCCCAAGGCAGACCTCGTACCTTTTGCAGAAGCCGAGGATTATAGGATTCACCGGGGCGAGTGTGATGGGATAAGTATAAACACTTAGATACCCCTCCACGTGAGAGGTGATGTCTTCTTTAGGCCAGGGGACCACCACCTTCTTGCCCTCCCAATTACAGTCCACCCGAATTGTGGGGAGTGTCCTCAGTAACGGAGCATATGTACCTCCATACTCCTTCGCCTCGGTCCTGTTGACTGGAGGCCTTCTCGACTTTGAAGTCGTTTTCAATGGAACAGCCTCGGGGGACGAAGCTCTTCAAAGGAGGCTCCTGGGCCACCTTAGGAACGGCCATCTCGGCATCCGTGGTCGTGTTAGAAGATGATGGACCGGTCTGTTGAGGCATGAATTTGAAAGTTTTTGCCATCGGGTTCTAGAAAATATGAAGATTTGAATATAAGGATGAAGATTTGAAGATGGGGATGAACGTACAAAGGTCTGATTTAAAGATTTAAAGAAGGATTATGAAGATGTAAAGATGAGGATATGAAGATCTAGAAAGCTAGATTTGAAGGGGTTAGAATTAAGTAGAGAATTCAAGGGTAAGTCAAAGAGTTCTGGAATCGGAAAGTAAAAAAGTGAAAAAGGGGTCGGAGCTTTTATAGAGGAAGGATAATCAATGTGTGACGTTTCACATTTAAGGACAGTCAACTGGTGACTGACACGCGTCCGAAGTCAGAACGACGCGACTGATGGGACATTTTGCTGACCCGTCAACTCGGTTGTAACGTACGGAAGAAGGAATCAGGGTTTAATTTATCGCTTCCCGTCGCTTCGATAAATCTACTCTCCGAAAAACGATACGGGTAAAATCGGGGGGAAAATTTTTCCTAATTCCCCGATGAAAGAACGAAGGGGAAGCGCGGCTCGACGTAATTATAATCGAGGCAAGAAACCTCCTCGTATCGGGACCCGGGAAGAATGAACGATGTATTTGAGATAGGATGCGGTAAAGGGACGTACCCCGAACCAAGTATAGCCGTTGGACCTCAGAAGACGCGGTGAGCGGTTATACATGATGGATAGGGGGCCGTATTCGCCCACAATCGGATATTACGGCGCGAATCCCATTCAGTATCAATTATAGATCAACAATAACCGGAAAAAGAATATTTTTACCTTTTTTAGACTTGTACTAGAACTGAAATTCTCCTACTATATGAAGGAAAAGTTTTTCTTTAGCGAGACACATGGTAACACGCAATTCAAAACAATAAAGGTTTACTTTTGTCTTCTAGATATTGTTCAACGCATTACTCATTTATTCTTTTCTTCACTTGCAACTGAGCTTGTACCGAGGGTCCAATCGAGAACGAGTTCCACTGTTCAATCTAAGATCAGGCTTGGTCATTACATTGCGATTGGTTTGATCGTTTATTTTGTCTTTAATTCATTTACCTGTTATTCTTAAATATTCGTATTGAATTATACTACGTATCCTTTAAACCGCGTACAAATTTAATTATTACTCATTTTTGGAATGAGCAGGTTTGTCAAAAAATGATATTGTGAATCTATTGTTACAGTTGGTAAAATTAAATGACCATATGTGAAATATAACGCATACCTTTTGAGTAATGATATTTTGTTATCCCAATTTAGTCTTATTATACTTTGAGTTATACATGTTGATTAGCATAAACTGTCTTTATCAAAGGTGGATCGTGAACTTATTGTACTTTTAAATTTGTAATTTAAATTTAATATTTATTGAACAAATTTCACATAAAAATTTATATTTCGTGTTAGTCACCCAAAAAAAAAATTGTATTTTTCGTAAAAAAAATATTGATTCAAATAAATCCGATGCCAACTAGTCCACCCTGGCTTAAACCACGGGCGAAACACTTGGAATATACTAGTGATGATTGTCGTCCTTCGAATCAAAATCCTGAATCTAGGAATCAATACCATTTTCCGCACTTGGGTTCTTTCCAAAATTTTATAACGTTTGTTTGGATGGACAAATTAAAATCCTAAACTGTGGTTGCCAAGGGAATAACTTTTTATTTACTTTTAGTCCTCCACCAAGTGCTGTCTTTTATTGACTAAGCGCAGACAAACTAATGCACTATGATGTGTTAATCTTTGTTTTTTAAATTCATCATTAGCAACAAACATTAATGGAGAACCCAGCATTATATTTCAACCATTGATTTGAAGAATTTTTTTTCATATTTCACGAAAAGAATCGGGCAATCACGTTTAGTCTGCGATCAAAATTATTTTTATTCGGTAGTCGTAAAAGTGTATAAAATTTATATATTTTTTGTATATAACGTACAGAAATATATATATATATATATAAAATATTTTAAGAGCGGCTATACAATGTCATTTTCCCAAAAAATTCATGAATTGGCCCAATTGGGTGGTCCGAATTGCAGAATTAATTAGAATACTAATATATGGTATCTTAAGATGTTACAGCTGAAATTACAAGCCGTCCTACGCAAGCAAAATTCTCCAAGAGTTTTTTATGAGGTGGAGATATTTGTGATCAAAATAAGGTTTTAGCTTAAATACACTGACAGAACAAAAAAAAAAGTTAAATTATCAGTGTATATTAATCGGGGATATTGTCTTGCTGATCTCACTTTTTATGAATAATTACATGTGAGGTAATCTCATGGTGTAAATATTTTTTTGTTTGTATTATCAATATGTAGAAGGTAAATACTCTAAAGCCATTTTGGAAAATATTGAACATAATTGTAATAGTGTATATCGTAATGAATATAAAATAATATAAATTAATTTCACCAATCAAGAAAGAAAACAGAAGAGCAAGAATATTAAGCTATTGAAGAGGTCTCAACCCCAGCACTAGCAGATATGAGGCCATCCAACCTGTTAACTTTTAGGAAGAAGGAAAGAAAGACCTTTTTTACTTTGAAAAAATATTTTAATTTGCTCATATATTCTCAGATTATTGATACTATTTATCACAAAACATCTGGCTACTAATTAAAAGTACAATCACGGTCAAAAGAATTTTATATAAGCAAACAAAATTGCAATAACTCATCTTCGTAAGAACCAAAAACTACAATTATTCTTTAAAATCTTTGATATGAGAAAAAAGAAAAGTAACTCAAAAACCTCCGAAGCACTTTACCATGCTCTAGATAAATATGAGAGGAAAAAAACCTCATAAACCTAAAAGGAATTAAAAGTGGGAGAAACATATAATCGGGTAAAATTTAATAACGAAAACGAATATATAAATATGCTAAAATATGAGTGGAAGAAAAGGACCCCTAAATCTAAAAGGAATGAAAAAAATACAATTAGGAAAATAATTAAATATTTATTCCTAAATATTAAAAAAATAATTAAATGATTATTTTTAAATATTAGAGAAATAATTAAATGACTATTTTATTTAATCTGAAATTAATTTTTAAAGAGTAAAACGAACAATATTTCATAAAGGATTTTGTGCTTTTAATATAGTAATAGAATATATATAGATAGATATATAGATAAACTTAATTCTATATCCATCCCTACTATATTACCTCGAGCACATGTAATCCTTTAAATTTATAATTCGATCCTAGCTGAAAGAACTTATATTGGATCATCTAAAACTAACGGAAATGTCATACTGCATATAATATTTTTCACATGCCAAAGCTAAATAATGATTTCCATCGGGTTATTCTTGCCCAAATTTAATATATATATTTTTTGTAGTGACTCTATTATCAGATCCTTTGGTTTGGTGATTTGAGCTGAATTTGGAGGAGAAAATTCAAACTGGACAATAAGATTTCTATCGAGATCATTGTTTATATTAGTGGGTGTTTGGATTAGTTTTTAAAAAGTAGATCATAAGTTAAAAGCCAAAAGTCATAAGTGCAATACCCATCTTTTAGCTTTTAGCTTATTTTTGTAATTTTCATGTCTAAAAGTAAATGCTATTAAGCACACTTTTTATCATTGCCAAACACTACAAAAATTAAAAAAGTGCTTAAAAGCCAAAAAGCACTTAAAATAAGCCAATTCAAACACCCTCTTAATCATGTGACATTTTTGCTATATTTCAGGGTCCGTTTGAATGGTCCTAATGTTTGACCAAGAAATATAATCTTCGGTTAAACTATTAAATTTATATAATGAAGGATCAAATCTAGTTAAGGATAATGACTCTAGATATTAAGCATAAGGATGCATGATAGATGAGACTGAGTTCGCATATGATTGATGATAATAAATATGCAATACTCTTACAACAAGAACATTAAATGAGATATATCTAGCAATAAATGTCAATAAATGGTATTTATGTAAATAAAGAGAATGATTCACCCGATAATGAATGGACAAGGTGAATATTCTAACTGACAACGGTAAATGACAGATAGATCCAAGATTGCATGAACAATCCTTAGATCTGGTTAAAAAGTGGAGAATAATATGAACGAGAATCTTTATAAAAAGGTAGCCTTTGTGCTTTTATCAGAGAAAGAGTCTCTTTCTCAAAAGTGTTCTTATCAGAAAAATATTACATGCCCTTATCATTGTCTCTTCTTTCTATATATCTGGCCATTTATCTTAGAAAACCCTAATAGTACAAACACCAGGATATCTCTATTGATATCTCGACCACGACTTATATCAACACGTCGGCCATTAATCTCGCTATGTCTTAAGCGAGCTCGACCGATGACATTCATTAATTCCATTTTATGCTATATTCTAAGGGCAGATGTTTGGCCTATACACCTCAGTTGGACTAAAAGTGTTTAGTTTTTACAAATTTAAAGCACCATATGTGTTCAGGGTGATAAAATAGGAACACAAATACATTTACTTCAAACTTAAGGGATCATTTGAGTAAAAGCTCCAAACTTTTCTCTCTCTATATATTCCCATAAAAACACCCACTAATAACAACCAACATATATTTACAAAATCACAAAACCTTCACAAATTAAAACATGATAGGGTGGGAAGATATATATAAGGTGGTGGCTGCCATGGCGCCACTCTATGTAGCACTTATTTTAGGCTATGGTTCTGTAAAATGGTGGCATATGTTCAAGTCAGAACAATGTGATGCAATTAACAGATTCAATTGCTTCTTCATCCTCCCATTTTTCAACTTTGAGTTCATAGCTAATTTCGATCCTTACAACGTCAACGGCCTCTTTTTAACCGGAGACGTAATTTCCAAAGCTTTACTGATCGTAATTCTCATTTTATGGGCTAACTTTTACAAAAAAGGGAACTTTTCTTGGTCCATAACAACTTTTTCACTGTCCACTTTGAATAACACACTGGTTGTTGGTGTTCCATTGATGAAAGCCATGTATGGGAAATCAGGGGTTGATATTGTAATTCAAGCAGCTGTTATTCAAGCTTTGTTATGGCTTACTTCATTGCTATTTGCACTTGAATTTTGGAAAACAAAGATGAATAATAGTGATACTAATGGTGTAATTAATGGTGCTTCTAATACTAATTCTGTTGAATTGGGAAGTATTAGTGATTTGGAAGGAAATAATACAAGTATTAATCCAGTGAGGAATAATACTAATAATGGTCTGGCTTTTAGGCCTTTGATTAAGGCTGTTTCTGTTAAACTTGCTAAGAATCCCAATTCTTATGCTTGCTTTCTTGGTCTCCTTTGGGCTCTTTTAGCTAACAGGTATGTATAACTTCTTTATTCTGTTTTTACTTGTTCAAATAGGCAATATTTAAGAAAAATTTCAAAAACCTAGTAGCAGTAGTATTTCACAATTATGGCAACTAAATAACAAATATTTTATAATTGTGCATGCGTTTTTTCTGGTTATTTATAAGTGCATAATAGTGTAATGTTATTTTCTTAAATATTTTTGTAAAAGTACTCAGCCGTATAGTTTTCTCTTTAAATAAAGAAAAGTATTCTCTTTCTAACAATTTAGTTTTCTAAATCATATGGGTTATAGACGTCAACATGATATAAGAGCTGCTTGCTTCCACTCATTAAGAGGTCCTGACTTAGAGTTTTACTGTCACCCGTTATCAATAAATAATTTCACAACTTAGCTAGTAAAAAAAAATCAAGCCCGCACGTCATAAGGCCGTATTGAAAGCATAATTAACCAAATAAAAATGTGATCTCCTTGACACACTTCAGTACAAAGAATATTCAGCATTTTAATTGATTGAATAATTACTTGTATGTTGTTTGTTTTTTATTTTCTTTTTTAGGTGGAAATTTGAAATGCCAAGCATCATAGAGGGATCCATCTTGATCATGTCAAAGGCTGGTAGTGGTGTTGCAATGTTTAGCATGGGTAAGAGTCTTAAACACTTGGAACAAAATTAAAGGGTCTTCCTTTTAATGCAAAATAGCATTAAATAACATTTGATCTTTTATTTAATGCTTCATTAAATAACTTCTGGTTGATCTGTTTTTGACCAAAATATCAAAATCTAATGCAATTCTTTTCACTAAACAAAGGTGTTAATTTTTTAAAATTTTTACTTTTAGGACTTTTCATGGCATTGCAAGGGAAAATAATTGCATGTGGAACAGCTTTGACAATATATGCAATGATTTTGAGGTTTGTTGTTGGGCCAGCAACAATGGCACTCGGTTGTGTTGTATTGGGCTTGCATGGAGATGTTTTACGTGTTGCTATTATCCAGGTAATAATAATAAGGGATCTTTACACGATTATATACACTATTTTTTTTTTTTAGTCATATATATAGATTATATATTGATTATACACATATAATACATAAATTTTGCATATATTACACCTCCACCGGCTATTTTTGGTTTAAACGGTTGGATTGACGGCTATTTTGGTTAATTCTTCTAATAAAAACAATTGTCTATAATTTATTTATTTATTCCTTAATTAATCCGTTCATGTTGCTATTTTATTCATATTTATGGGATTTAATACTTAATTTTACATTATAACAACTAGTATGAAAAAAAATGTCCGAAAATGTGAATTACTCTAATAAATTTGTTATTTAGTCAGGAAATCGTGCTTCAATTCTCACCAATCGATCTTAAGTATAGCTTGTGGTGCTATCATAACTAGCAGAACAAAAAAAGGTAAATACACGAGCCAATATTAGTATTTGGACCTCCACTTCTTATTCATCTAGCCACTTTACCAGCATGTTGCAATCTTGTCAAGCAGGGACGTACGCAGAAATATTTGTAAGTGATGTCAAAATTTATAAAAGAACGAAAATAATAACTTTAAAGTGTCATATTTTTAAACAAGAAACAGTCTTAGTCTATTGGTTTTATTGAGTCTTAAATAAAAATGGTGAGGTTTGAACCTTAGACCACTTGGAGCAAAATTAAGCACATAACTAATGAATCAAGAGACAATTTATATTAAGTGGTGTTATTTTTTTCATTCCTTTTCTCACAGTATTAATATATATATATATATATAGTAAAACAATTTCGATATGCGTGCATCCGCACCTGTTGTCAAGAGCACTTCAGACGGCTATCAATTAAATTGAGAAAGTTATATCTTCATATAATTTTAATGAATTAAACAGAGACAAGCAATTTGAGAAGACTACTTTTATATATAGATTAATCACAAAGGCGGATTACATGTTAACTCTATTACTAATTTACTTATATATGCAGTCAGCATTGCCCCAAGCAGTCACTTCATTCGTTTATGCCCAAGAATATGGACTACATGCAGATGTACTCAGCACTGCGTAAGTTCTACGACTTCCTTAAAAAATAATTTGATAGCTAAAAGCTAACTCCAAATAACTTTTGATAATATGAAATTTAACTTATGAATACACTTAAATTAAAATCTGAATATCATTAAACAAAAGAAGTTTCTCCCTTTGGAAATGGAGTACTTTGTAACCTTGAGCAAAATGAAATTTAGAGTTCTCTCCTCCTCTGTATAAATCAATTGTATATATTTCTAACAAAGATTAATTTTTTTTTTCAGGGTCATTGTTGGCACGATTATTTCCTTACCGCTGTTAATAGCATATTATGCAGTTTTGGATATTATGCATTAAGATCTATGCGAGCAGGCTGCTATCATTAGTTGCTAGGATTAATGTAGTTAAGTCGATAGAATTTTGCTTGTAATTGTAAATCTGTTACAATTTTTCTTATATATCCATTTGTGATTTCACTACTCAGAATCTTGAACAAAAGAGCACTGGTTGCAAATAGGGAAAATGATCGGACAAGTAAATTCTATTATTACACAGAAAATAGGGAAAATGACACTGTATAGCCGCTCTCAAAATGATAGTAAAAAAAAAAAAAAAATTTAATATTTATTGTGTGTATATATATATATAAATTACACAAATATTATACCTTTTTCAGCTACCAAATGTAAATAGTTTCTGATGTGGTCTATAAGTAGAAAAAAGTCCCAGTAAATAATGGAATACGATGGGCCTGTATTTTGTTCGAATTGGCCCAAACCTTTGGATGGACATCACTCAATTTTGGTTACAGACTTTGTCCTAATTGGCCCAAACTTAGATGAGCTAACTTGGACTATTGCCCAAATTGGGCCCACCAATCCATATATGCTCTCTCTAACCTACCCAATCATATTAGTATGGGCTTAATTTGAGACCCACAGTAAGAAAAGGGTGAACAACACAATTACCCACAAAAATAAAATTATTTATCCTTGTCTACCCATTTACTTTTCTACCCATCAAGCTAATTACATTTCATATCCATGATAGTTTTTGTGGGTACTTTCCTCTTTTTTCTTCTTGTCTTTTTTATTTCTCATCTTCTTTTCTTTTTTCCTTCTTTTCTTTCTTTTCTCCTTTTCTTTTTTCTCGTTTTTTCTGCCTCTTTTTTTTTTTTTTTTTTCTTTTTCTCCTTTTCGATTCATTTATTTTTTGCCCAAGTCATATTATTATTATTATTATTACCATAATTTAATTTCACCACTCAACTTTGCTTCCTTCTTTATTTTTTTATTTTTCTTTATTTTTTTATTTTTTTATTTTTTCAGATCGTGTTCCTTTTTTAAATTTATTTTTCTTTTCTTTTTCTCTTTATAATCTAATTTCATTTTTTGTCTTTTTTCATTATTCTTGCTTTTTTATACAATAAGAATAAATAACTGATATATTAAATTTTTGTTTTTATTTTATTAATATAACTGGTATAATATATTTTTTTTAAATTTAATTATTAGAACAATTTATACATTATAAATATTTTCTCTTCTCTTTTTCGCTTTCATTTTTTTCTTTTTAAATTTAATTTATTATTATTTCAATTTATTTATTTATTTTCTCTTTTTTTTGGTCATAATCTAATTCTGCACACATTTTTTGCTCCTTTATTTTTGTTCTTTTTATTTATTTGCTTTTTTTATGTTAACTATAGAAAATAACTTACTTTAGCATATATTATATCAAAAATAATATTTTAGTAGCAGTTGAATTATATTATTGTAGTATACTATGTTACCTGCATGCTATATATCATATACTGACACGGTATATGATATCGAGAACTCTGTTAAAAATTATAAAAGGGCCCATTGATTATTTTTTGAAAATTGTAAAAAATACCAAATTTAACTATATTGTTACACTATACCATATAATGTTACAATAAATTATATACTATTAAATTAAATATTATATACCATTTTGGTATATAGTTTGCTATTTTAATATATAGTACAAATTAGTCTTCTTCGGTAGTTCAACTTAATTTCAACCAACATTTCTAAAATTTACTCTAGAATTTCCACCAATTGACTCAAACTTTAACCACAACTTTCAATCAAATATTTCAACCTAAATATTTTAGTTTAAGAAAAAAAATTTAAAAACATGAGAAAATTTGAAAAAGAACTAAAGAGAATTTCAAAAAATTCTAAAAAGACCAAATTTTAATAGTATATTGTTACGTTATATAGTATACTATAACAATATACTGTTGGAAAGAACTGTATACCAAAATGGTATAGTATATTATTTTGGTATACAATATAAATTCTTCGTCGCCAGTTCAATAAGTTATACACTATTGAATTAAATATATACAAAAATAATATATAGTATATTATTATGGTATATAGTACAAATTAGTCTTTTTTGCTAGTTCAACTCAATTTTAACTTAAATTTTAAAAAACCTACTCCAGAATTTCCACCAAATTTACTCAAAGTTTAGCCACAACCTCCAATCAAATATTTCAAATTAAATATTTTTGTTTAAGAATTTATATATATATATATATATATATATATATATATATATATATATATATATATGAGAACTCCGTTGAAAAGTTGAAAAAGAACTCGATGAAAATTTCAAATATTCTAAAATGACCAAATGGTAACAATATACTGTTACATTATAGTATACTATAACAATATACCATTGGAAAGAACTTCTATATACCAAAATGGTATATAGTATATCATTTTGATATACAGTACAAATTCTTCTTCGGCAGTTTAACTCTGCTTTAACTCAAATTAAAAAATTTACAACAAAATTTCTACCAAATTCACAAATATTTAGCTACAATCTTAAATCCTCTATGATACTAGTGTGGTATATATCATATACTGATAGGGTATCATAGATGACTGGTTCACATATACTAGCAAGGTATATAAATATACCAACTAGGTATATTACTACTTTATGTCTGTGTCTACATCTATTTCTAGTAATGTGAATAATATCTCTATAGAACTCCATCAAACATCTCTCCTAATAATTTTTTTTTATAAGCATGAGAACTTTATTAAAATATTTAAAAAGGATCCAATTAAAATTTTTGAAAAATTAAAAAATGACCAAATTGAAACAATATATTGTGTGCTATAAAAATATATTATTGCAGCAAATTATATATTGTTAAATTATATATTATATACCAAAATAGTATACAATATATCAAAATATTATATTTGTTCTTCAATCAACATTATACTATTATATTATACTATATACTATAATATTGTATTATCGTAATTAATTATGTACCAAAATAATATACAGTATATCATTTTGGTATACGGTATAAACTCGTCCTTTTCGCTAGTTCAACTCAATATCAACCCAAAATTATAAAATCTAATCCAAAATCTCCACCAAATCGATTCAAAATATAACCACAATCTCCAATCAATATTCACCAATGGGATCGAAATAACTACAAACTCAACAAATTTAATTAGTGAGTGTCAAGCTTCAAGATTCTTCAATGATGGATTTAATTTTCTCAGAAAAATATCTTCAAAAATTAGCATTACAATCATAATCTACATTTTAAAGAACAATACCCAATAAATTCCAACAACACTCCAATCACGCATGAAAATTCAAATCTTAGTTAGATTATCCATTTATTTTTTGTTTTACTTTTAGGAGAGAAAATAAATTATGGAGCGTAAATAAAAAATTGGATGGTGGCAGCAAGAAAAAGGTACAATACAAACAACATACAAATGCTATCTTTTTTGTGATTGAACTTCATATTTTAATATTATGATTTTTCATGAAGTGAACGAGGAAAAACGATTTTGAAACTTCTTAAAAGTATTTTTTGTTTCTCCTTGAGAAATGAGAATCGATGATGCGGTGAAAAAGGAAAGATAATTACGTATTAGATTGGGCGAGTAATTAATTGTCGCTAGTTCAACTTAATTTCAACCTAAATTTTAAAACTTTACTCTAGAATTTCCCTCAAATTGACTCAAACTTTAGCCATAAACCTCCAATCAAATATTTCAAAAATATTTGGTTTAAGAAAAAAATAATAAAATATAAAAACTCTGTTGAAAAGTTGAAAAAGAACTCAATAAAAAATTTAAAATATTCTAAAAGGACCAATATGTAATAGTATATTGTTACATTATATAGTATACTATAATAGTATATCGTTGAAATAAACTGTATACCAAAATGGTATATAATATATCATTTTAGTATACAGTACAAATTCTTCTTTGCAAATTCAACGCAATAAATTATATACTATTGAATTAAATATTATATACCAAAATAATATATAGTATGTTATTTTGGTATATAGTAGATTGGTTCATTCCTTCAAAAAACATTAGTAGTAAAATGTTGTAATTAATTATATACTCTTGAATTAATTATGGTATACCAATACAATATACAATAAAATATTTTAGTCTATAATACAAATCTATCTTCTTTACTAGTTCAACTCAATTTCAACCTAAATTTCAAAGCTTCTACTCTAAAATTTCCATCAAATTGACTCAAACTTTTCTCTAATAAAATATTTCAAACTAAAGATTTTGGTTTAAGAAAAAAAAAAAATGAAAACTCTATTGAGAAGTTAAAAAAGAACTCAATAAAAAATTTCAAAAAATTCTAAAAGGACCTAATTGTAAGAGTATACCGTCACATTATATAGTATACTATAATAGTATATCGTTGACATGAACTGTATACCAAAATGATATATAATATAGCATTTTGGTATACAGTATAAATTCTTCTTCGCCAGTTCAACACAATAAATTATACACTATTGAATTAAATATAACATACCAAGATGGTATATAGTATGTTATTTTGGTATATAAAGGATTGGTTCGTTCCTTAAAAAAAAAATTAGTTGTATACTATTGTAGTTAATTATATACTCTTGTACAATATACAATATACTATTTTGGTATACAGTACAAATTTGTCTTCTTTGCCAGTTCAATACAATTTCAACCCAAAATTTAAAAATCTACTCTAAAATCTCCACCAAATTAACTCAGAAATAGACACATCCTTCAATTAATATTTCGAACATACTCGGTCACAATCGGATCAAAATAACCACAAATTCAACAAACCCAATTTATGACTTTCAAACTTCAAGGTCCTCAAATGGCAGATTAATTTTTGTCACAATTAAATCTCCAAAAATCATCATTAACACCACAATCTACACATCATAAAACAATACCCACTAAATTCCAACAATAAACACTTCAAAACAACATGAAATTTCATATCTGAAATTTTAAACTTTTACACATGGAGTTTAAATTCTTTTTTTTTTTTGGTTTGAAATTTTGCCATAATTTAATTATGTGCTCAACTAATTCAAATACTAATAAATTAGCAGTTAATTCAATACTGAATTTAAAACTGAAACCGAAAGAAAGAGGGAGAGAAATAAAGAAAAAGTTTAGCTATTTCCAGAACCAACAATCTTGCACAAAAATTAGAATTTAAAGAAAGTTACTTTGTTTTTGGTTGATTAACCAAAGAATAACTAGGAAAGTTTGTGAGCTTGGCGTTAAGAGTCTTTTGTGACTGAAGGACTAGAGTTATGATGGACGACCATGTAATAAATTTGAGTGGGGTAGGTATGTTTTGTAATTATTTTTAAAATGGGTAAAGAATGGTAATAAATTTAGGTTTCATGGGAATTTAGCATAGATTGCTCAAAGAAAAATGATACTATATAGCCGCTCTCAAAATAATAGCTGAACGTGTATATATATATATATATATATACGCTTTCTCGTATGTTATATAAAAGTATACGAATTTTAGATACTTTTACGGCTGCAAAATAAAAATAGTTTTGATCACCGGCAATATTTGCTCTAAAATATACCCCTTCCCAGCCTGCTCAAACTAGGTCTTTTTATTGCGCAGGATCAACAAAACTTATAATTTAGTTGTAGAATCTCAGAAGACGGGTGAGTTTAATTTTCACTGTCATCTTTTTCTAACCATTCCCCTTATCCCTTATATAATATAATTTCTTAAAAAGAAAATAGGATATGCACCCAACGTCCTTTTTCCCCCTTCTATTTATTTTAAAATTGGGTAACAGTTAAATTTGTATGCCGTTTGGTTCAACACGAATAATTAAGAATAGCAGATAAATGAATTAAAGACGAAATAAATGATCAACCAATCGCAATGTTATGACCAAGCCTGATCTTAGATTGAACAGTGACCTCGTCCTCGATTGGACCCTCGGTTCGAGCCCAGTCATGAATAAAGTAAGCAAAGTTCTCAACAGTAGCTAGAAGGTAAAAATAAGCTTTTATTGCTTTGAATTGTGTGTTACAATGTGTCCGATAAAAAAAACTTTTTCTTTATATAGTAGGAGAATTTCAGTCCTATTAAAGTCTAAAATAAGTAAAAATCTTCTTTTCCCGTTAATTATTGATTCATAATTGATTCTGAACAAGATTCACACCCTGATGTCTGTTTAAGGGCAATTATTACGACCCCCTATCAATCGTGCATAACCGTCCATCCCATCTCCCGAGATCTAGAAGTTATGCTCGGTCTGGGGTGCGTAGCTTTACCGTATCCGATTTTGGATATATCGTTCACCCTTCCCAAATCTCGATAAGATGGGTCTATAGCCCCGATTACAATCTCGGGGATCCGTGCTCCCCCTTCATTTTTTCATCAGGGAATCGAGGTAGACATTGCCCCCGATTTTACCCATACACAGATGGTCCCAAATCGTTTTCCGTAGGGTAGATTTATTGAAGCGACGAAAAGTGAAAAGTGAACTCCAGTTCCTTCCTTCGTACGTTATGACCGAGTTGTTGGGTCAATGAAATGTCCCAGTAGTCGCGTCGTTCTGACTTCCAACACCTGTCAACAACCGGTTGACTGTCCTCGAATGCGAAACGTTGCGCATTGATTGTTCTCCCCCTATAAAAACTCCGACCCTTTTTCACTTCTCCACTTTCCGATTCCAGAACTCTTCGACTTACCCTCCAATTCTTTACTTACCTTTAAATCCTTCAAATCTTCATACATTGCTCCTTAGACCTTCATATCTTTATCCTCAATCTTCATATATTATCTTTGAATCTTCAACTCATACCTTCATATCTTCGTCCTTTCTTCAAATCTTCATATCATTTCTTCAAACCTTTATATTTTCCAGATACAGATAGTAAAAACTTCCAAATCCGTGCCTCATCAAACCACCCCTTCTTCTTCCAATCCGGCCACGGACGGCAAGGTGACCATCCTTGAGGTGGCCCAGGAGCCTCCCTTGAAGAGCTTCATACCCGGGGGCTGATCCATCGGGAACGACTTCAACGTCGAGAAGGCCTCCAGTCAACAGGACCGAGGCGAGGGAGCATGGATGTACATATGCTCCGTTACTAAGGAAACACTACCCACAGTCCGGGAAGAATGTAACTGGGAGGGCAAGGAGGTGGTCGTCCCCTGGCTCAAGGACATCACCACTCACGTGGAGGGGTGCTTAAGTGTTTACACTTACCCCTTCATGCTCACTCCAGTGGACCCCAAAGTCCATGACTTCTGCAAAAGGTTTGAGAACTGCCTTAGGCAGATTCACCCGTCTTTTTGAAGGATCGTAATCCTCTTCCTCCGACACTTTGTAAACAACACTGAAGCACCTTGGTTCACCCTCGACCATTTATTTCGTCTATACAGTCCCCGTACCTTCTGAGAGGGGGGGGGGTTGATCAAGCTCGTTCGCCGAGCAAGAAAGGCTCAGTTATCGAGCATCGATAAGGACTGCTCGATAAGGACTGTGATCAAGGATGGCAGGGGAGGTTTGTTCAGGTGAAAATCGAAGACCTCATCCCTTCGAATTTCTACCGTTCCCCGAAAAGTGGAACGCATCCCGTAAGTTTTTTCCTTCTCGAGTATTTGACATTCCTTTTTATTCCTTTTCTAATTACCTGTGTTTGTCGTGGTGCAACGGTTTGCCTGGTTCCTAATGAAGTCCCTCGTTTGAAGAAGTGGATCGAGGGGATATACAAACAGATGCCCTACTTCGAGCGCACATGGCGTAAGCTCTCGAAGGGCAAGTGGGAGGCCCATTCCCATGGTGAAGCTCTCTCCCTAACGATTACATTCATACACTTGACTTATATATCGCTAAGTCTTCTTTTTTTCTCACAGGTTTGCCCCAAGACCACCGAGCTCAGGCCGTTGGACGAGGACAAGGATCTAGCCTTGCTCGCCGAACCCTCCACTTTAGGACAGCCCGAGGCTGCCGCAAAGGAGGAGAAAAAGAAAAAGAAAAAGAAGAGGAAATGCTCGGGCTCCCCGTATGCCGAGGTGAAGAAGAAGAAGGTGACCATCCGGGTCCAGAAATGAAAAAAGAGCACCAAGCCAGGAGACCGGATTTTGGTTCCCTCTACCGGCTCAAGGATTATCACGAAAATGATGACCTCGAGTTCATTGCTCATGAGTTGACCCTCAGTGAGGGGGAGCAGGCAGCAACCGAGAAAAGTGACCACAAGGTTGATCCCTCTCTAGCTAGGGAACTATAGGGAGAGACGGAGACAGCAGCCTCCCAAGAAGCCGTTCCTATCCTAAAGGAGGTAGCTGCTGTCATCGACACGCGGAGGCCCAAACGGGCAAAGAGAAATTAAATGAGACAGTGCCGGGCCCATATGATGCCCTCAACACGTTTTTCGATGGCATGGACATGGTCGCGTTGGAGGACACTTTCGGGTTTTATCACCTGGAGGTCCCAAAAAAGGATGTGCCATCGGGAGCGGGAGAACCGAGCTCGAGCTCGAGCTCGAAACTAGTAAAGTAGTTCCCTGCCCTGCGTGTGGACCCCGACCCGTAAGAGAACGGTCGTTCTTACTATCCCAGCGGATGCTCGAGCCTTGTCCAGTCCGGTGGGCATAGCTAGCTAGCTTCATTGATTGGTGATCGAAGAGTACCAGGCAAAGATGAACGAAGTTGGCATGTCGAGCCTCTTCAACGAGGCGCAACAGGCATTGAACCGGGTAAGACGTCTACTCTTTCGTATCCCTTGCGATTTTTGCTTAGTTTTAGACATGTTCTAATGACTTCGTAGTTTTTCAGGCTTCAATGCTTCATCATGAAAGTTTCCTCCCGCTTGGAGATCAGCCAGCTCGAGTTCGAGTTCAAAGAGCAAGTCCGGAAGAAGGACATGTACATGGCTCTTAGTGAACAGCAAGACGAGGCCCTCAAGGACCTTCCAATCCTCCGAGCCAAGCTGGAAAAGGCTCAGAAGGAGGTCTTGTCCATGAAGAAGGAGCACGCCAACCTGGTTGAGAAGGTAAGGATCTTTGAGGCTAAAAACGAGAAGCTACTCGTGGTGACTAACAACACAACTTCGCAAGTCCAGGAGAAGGTGGACCTGATCGAATAGCTCCAAGCTGAGATGGATGAGGTCAAGGCCACGACTGAGTCATGGAAGGGCAGGATGGACCTATTGGGTTCAAAAAATGAGGATGCAAAAGAGGAGCTGGCATCGGTCAAGGACCAACTTCGGGTGGCAAGGGACAAGGCTGATAAGTGGTCTCGACTCAATGATGAACTCCGGGCACAACTGAACTCAGCCGTCACGGAACGGGATGCTATCATCCAAGAATATAATGCGTTGAGGTCCAAATTGGAGGCAACTTCTATTGATTCCTCCGAATTGAAGAAATTCTAGCCGTGTATAAGGCTGATTTGGAAATAGCCGAGGCCCGTTTAAAGATGAAGACCGAGTACGTAAAGCGGCTGTCCCAGAGAGATACCCTCGAGGAGATCCATGCTCGAGGTTTTGACCTGTCGGCCGAGATCGAAGAAGATAAAAGACTCGAGGCCGAGGCAAAGGAACTCTATAAGCTTGAGGGTCCCGAAGGCTCCAAGGGTTCTGGCAGTTCCGGTGATGATTCGAGCCCTGGTGAAGATCAGGCGTAAAAGCGTTAGTTCTTTTTTAGTTTTTCCTTGTATATTTTCTTTTTTGTTTATTTTGAGACCATTTTATTGTGCCTTTGTAAATATTTTTTGAAGTATATAAAATTTCACCCTTTTGGCAATACCGTATCTTTACTCTCCAGCATCTATTTGCAATTTTTTATTTGTGACATTATTTTATATGCCTTGGCATAAAATCATATGTAATATAGAGTATACGTTCTTCGGAGGTCCGAATGAGGCCCAATTTCGATGGCGACTCCGAGTACTCGTGGCTTCGAGATTTAGATAGAATTTAAGGCTTTTAAGATGCTTAAGTATCTTAGATGATGTTTTTGACGAGGGTAACCTCTTAACAGATTTCGATTTTAAGTAAGGGCCTTACTTTTTTAGTACGAATGGACGTCTCTAAGCCATTTTTGGGCGGTCGTAGCATTTCATATTCGCGCACTACCTAATAGGCTTGGTTCCTCCGGGATTCAGTAGCTTGGGTCATCTGAATTTTTATCAGTCGACAGTTCCCGAGTAAGGGTGGCCCGTGGGCTTTAGGACCCATGATCGGAGAAGTGAACTACGCAATAACAAAGTATAAGGGAAGCAAACATTTCTTTCATTGTTTAATATTTAAGGTACATGATCGGAGGCGCATAAGTCTTGTGCCGTGGCTAGAGTGGATTATATAGGCACGGTTCATATGACCATTTGACCCTTACAATGAATCCTAACCACCAAGCCTTAGCTTTTGGCCCATAAAATTTTCTTTTCCCTAGCTATATATCTTAATCTAGGGGTAATGGCCCATATTCGAGGCCGAACTTGTGAGGGCTCGGATACTATTGATTTGGTGCAAATGATTATCAATTTCGGTTTAAGGCCGTTCTTCAAAACTAAGGTAGCATATTTTACTGTTGCCTCGTTAAAAACCTTGTCGAAAAACCCGCTTCGAGACAAAACTAGTTCAGGGGAAAAAGAGTGAAACACGTGCTTTCAGACCTAATAGCCACATCCGCCCCTGGCCGAGTACCTACATACGTTAGTCCGTAATGTAACAAAATTGAAAAGGAATTAAATTCATACCTTAGTAGTAGTACTGCGTTAAGTGTGCCACGTTCTAGTTGTTTGGTAGTTGTACACCATTTCCCGCTTCGAGTTTATATGAGCCTTTGCCGGTTATTCCGACAACTCGATATGGTCCTTCCCAATTCGAGCCCAGTTTGACTTCGTTTGGGTTCCTAGTGTGTGGTGTTACCTTTCTCAATACCAAGTCCCTAACTTGAAAATGTCGGAGGTTGGCTCTTCGGTGGTAGTACTTTCCTACTCGCTGCTTCTAGGCGGCCAACCGGACTAGGGCGACCTCCCGTATTTTGTCCAATAGTTCCAAGCTCGTAGTTATGGCTTCGCCGTTTGACTCTTTGGTAGCATAATGGAACCTGAGGCTTGGTTCCCCTACCTCGACTGGTATTAAGGCTTCAGCTCCGTAGACCAGAGAAAACTGGGTCGCCCCGGTCGTACGGTATGCCCACAGAACTTCAGGCAAGATTTCCTTCCACTTTTCTTTCGAACCGGTCAACCTCTTTTTCAAGTTTTGGAGTATAGTTTTGTTCGTTGATTCTACTTGGCTGTTCCCACTAGGGTGATAAGGCGTTGATAATATCTTCTTGATCTTGTGATCTTCGAGAAACTTACTCACCTTGATGCCGATAGATTGTTTCTCGTTGTCGCAAACGATCTCGGTAGGTATCCCAAATCGACATATTATGTGATCCCAGATGAAGTCGATGACTTCTTTCTCTTGGGCCTTTTCTCGTCCCATTTGGAAAAATAATAGATCATGAATAGTATGAATTGAAGTTTACTGGGTGCCCATGGCAGGAGACCGACGATGTCCATTCCCCACTTCATAAACGGTAGACACGGCTGAGTGGAGCATATCTCCTGGTTGATGGATCATCGGGGCGTGTCTTTGGCACTCGTGCCATTTTCCTACGAAGTCTTTCGCATCCTTCTATATTTAAGTCTAGTAGTAGCCGGCTCTGATTAGCTTCTGAACTAAGGATTCTGCCCCCGAATGGTTTGCGCAGGTGCCCTCGTGAACTTCTCTCATGGAGTATTCGGTCTTTCCCGGCCTAAGCATCTAGCTAATGGGCCGAAGAAAGATCTCCTAAACAATGCCCCTTCGACTAAGCTAAATCTGGCAGCTTTGGTGCGCAGGGCGCTCGATTCTTTGGGATCCGAACGCAATTTTCCTGTCTTCAAGTAGTCTATGTATTTTGTTTCTCCAATCCCAAGTCAAATTTGTTGAGTTTCCTTCGACATGAACTTCTTCTATCATCGAGTTCATCAGTTGTACCACTGCCCCGAGCTGAATTCATCTGAGTCGGACGACGACCCCAAGTTAGCTAGTGCATCGGCCTCACTGTTTTGATCTCAGGGTACATGCCGCAGAGTCCATCCTTGAATTGGTGCATGGTTACCTGCAATTTGTCCAAGTATCTCTGCATCCGTTCTTCTTTTACTTTGAATGTTCCTTTGACTTGATTTACGACGAGGAGGGAGTCGCATTTAGCTTCGGTCACTTTGGCCCCAAGGCTCTGAGCTAGTTCTAGACATGCAATCATAGCCTCATACTCGGCTTCATTGTTAGTCAATTTTACAGTTTACGGTTCCCGCAGGTAGTTTCAACACGATACCGAGCCCGGACCCCTTTGCGTTGGAGGCACCGTCCGTGAATAGGGTCCAGATTCTTGAATTAGCCCCCGAGGTGAGCAATAACTCCTTTTCAACTTCAGTTATTAAGGCCGGCATAAAGTTGGCCACGGCTCATTTAGCCAACCGGCCTGAGAGGTTGGGCTTATGCATGCTATTCCTCAGCAGGTAAGAGGTTACGACACATATAAGGTGGCATTGAAATTACGGTTTTAGCTTCTTGGAAGCGCTTAGCAAAGCAAGTGCTAGCTTTTCCAGGTAAGGATACCTCGATTCGGCATCGCTTAAAGTTCTACTGACATAGTAAATAGGAAATTGTATACCTTCTTCCTCCCGAACCAAGACGCTACTTAACGCCACCTAGAAAATTGCCAAGTAGAGATACAGTTGTTCGTTTGCTTTCGAGGTGTGCAGTAGAAGGGGGATCGACAGGTACCGTTTGCGTTCTTTCAAAGCTTGGTGGCATTCCGGAGTCCAGGAAATATTATTATTCTTCTTCAATAGTGAGAATAATTGATGGCTATTGTCCGAAGACCTCGAGATGAACCAGACAAATGCGGCTATACGCTCGATCAATCTTTGAATCGCCTTGACGTTGTCACTACAGTGATGTCCTCTATGGACTTTATTTTGTCGAGGTTGATCTCTATCCCCCGATTGGATACCATGAATCTGAGGAATTTACCCGAACCGACACTAAATGCGCACTTCTTCGGGTTTAACTTCATGCTGTATTTCCTTATTATGTTGAAGGTTTCTTACAAATGTTTCAAATAGTCCTCTGCTCGGGGACTTGACTAATATATCGTCAATATAAACTTCCATTGATTTCCCTATTTGTTCTTCGAACATCCGGTTTATTAGGCGTTAGTAGGTGGCACCACGTTCTTTAATCCAAATGGCATTATGTTATAGCAGTAGGTGCCGAATTTGGTTATGAAAGAAATTTTTTCTTGATCATCCGGGTCCATCCGAATTTGGTACTACCCGAAGTAGGCATCTAGAAAACTAAGTGTCTCGTGCCCGGCCATCGCGTCGATCATTCGATCGATGTTAGGGAAAGAGAAAGAATCCTTTGGGCATGCTTTGCTTAAGTCTTTATTATCCACATAGATCCTTAGTTTATTTGCCTTCTTAGGTACTATCACTACGTTAGCTAACTAGTTCGGGTATTTGACTCCCGGATAGATCCTATTTTTAGAAGTTTGGATACCTCATCCTTGATAAACGCATGTTTGATCTCGGACTATGGTCTCCTCTTCTGCTTAACCAGATGGAACTTTGGGTATAAACTCAGCTTGTGAGTGGTTACCTCTAGTGGGATCCCTGTCATGTCAAGATGGGACCAAGCGAAACAATCCGTATTAGCTTTAAGAAAATCAATAAGTTTTTCCTGAGCTCGGAGGTTAACCCCGTGCCTAGGTATACCTTTCGATCCGGCAGATGCTCAATTAATATGACTTGCTCCAACTCTCCAACCGTTGATTTGGTGGTGTCGGTGTCTTTAGGAGCTATGAATTATCTAGGGACGTCGTAATCATCCTTCTTGTCTGCCCCTCGTTCTTCCTATTTCTCCGGTTCGACTAAAGCCAGTATCAGTGATTGGTATTTAATCTCTTCCTTTTTGGTCAGTTCCGTGTTCCTTGATATCGAAACCGCAGGCACCGGGATTACCTCGTCGATAGCAAACATCTCCTTTGCAGTCGGTTGTTCTCCGTAGGCCATTTTGACTCCCCCCGACGTGGGAAATTTCACGCCTAGTGCAAGGTCGGGGTGCTGCCCTCATGTTGTGAACCCATGGCCTTCCGAATAGAGCGTTGTACCTCATGTCCCTTTCGATCACTTAGAACTTCGTTTCTTGGATTGTCCCAGCTATATTTATTGGCAAAGTTATCTCTCCTTTCGTGGTCTCAAACGCCATGTTGAATCCATTCAATATCTAGACTGCTGGTAGAATTTGGTCCTGTAACCCCAATGCTCTACGACCCTTGATCTGATAATATTGGCCGAGCTACCTGGATCAATAAGTACATGTTTAACTCGAGATTTATTGATAAGTACAGATATTACCAGTTGATCGTTATGAGGCTGTACGATGCCCTCGGCATCTTCGTCGCTGAACGAAATAGCTCCCTCTGGACATAATCCCAGGTGCATTTTTCCCTCACAATAGACACTTTAGTGCGTTTTATCATTGGCCCATGGGGGACTTCAACTCCCCCAATGATCATGTTGATCACGTGCTGAGGCTCCTCTTGTTCGAACTGCTTGTTGGCGTCCCTATTTCTGAAGTGGTTTTTCGCTCGTTCACTTAGGATTTCCTGGAGGTGCCCATTGTTGAACAATCGAGCAACTTCTTCTCTTATCTGTCAGCAATCTTCGGTCCTATGACCATGAGTGCCGTGATTCTTACACATCAAGTTAGGATCTCTCTGGGCTGGATCAGACTGTAATGGTCGAGGCCACTTGGTCTCTTTGATGCGCCCTATGGATGACATGATGCTTGCATCGTCCACGTTAAAGTTATATTCCGATAACCTAGTTGGCTCCCTACTCCCGAGCCACCTGTCAAATCCATTCTTGCTCATAAGACCTCGGCCATTGGGCCCTCGTTCGCTTCTCTTCCCGTTCCTTGCAGAGTGACGCCCAGATCCATTTCCCCTTCGGTATGCGCTGTATAGTTGATACCGTTCTCGGACCGATATTGGCTCTTTATCAATGGCTCTCTTAGATCTGCCATCGGTCCTGATGGGGTAAACAGATTCAGAAGGGGCCCCGAGTTGGTCATCTTCGACCCTGATCTTCCCCTTGTACCTGTTGTGGACGTCGGCCCAGATTACCATCGAGTACTCCACCAAATTTTGTTTTAGCTGTTAAGAGACCAAGGAACTTTGGGGGTTGAGCCCCTGAGTGAATGCCTAAACGGCCCAATCCTCTGCAACAGGTAGGTCCATCCATTCCATCTGGGATCTTGACACGAACTCCATGTGCATCTCGTTATCCCTTTGTTTGACCTTGAAAAGATCTGACTTTCTGGTCTCGACCTTGATGGCCCTAGAATGAGCCTTTACAAAAGAATATGCAAGCATAGCGAACGAGTCAATTGGATTTGGAGAAAAGTTGTGATATCATATCATCGCTCCCTTAGACAAAGTCTCCCCAGACTTTTTCAGTAACATCGACTCGATCACCTCGTCCTCCAGATCATTCCCCTTGATTGCGCACGTATAGGAGGTCACATGCTCATTTGGATACGTGGTCCCATTATATTTGGGGATGTCGGGCATACAAAACCTCTTTGAGATCAGATTTGGTGCCGTGCTCGGAGGAAAGGGCTTCTGGATAATTTTTGGAGTCCGGTCCCTTTAACATCGGGGGTGCTCCTGAGATCTGATCGAACCTGGAGTTATATGTTTCTACCTTCTTGTCATTAGCGTCATTCCTTTTCTCGCCTAACTCCACCCATTTTTCAATGCTTCGAGCATCTCTATTACCTCGGGATTTATCCCGGGCTCGGCTTCACCGGGTCTCTCGGTAATTGCTTTCCCCGGATTGTTCGAGCTCAACCTTGTTGGGGGCGTGGCTTTGATTCTACAGTTGTGCTACTTTCGCTTGTTGAGCCTGCAACATTTCGAAAATTAGTTGTAGGCTCACCCCATCACCTTCGCGTTCGGGTGCTTCTCGAGCTGTTGGACGGAGTCCTCCGTGAACACTGTTTTCGGGATCAGTTGGCAAAGTGATGTTGATGGCCACCTGTGAGTTAGCATCAACCGGGTTGGTGTCTGGGACACCATTGGGATCGGCATGAGGCATGTCATTACTAGGCACCACATTATTATTCTCGCTATGATGGCCTGATTTAGCGTCACGTTCAAGTGAGCAGACTGAGAGTTTGACATTCTTAGGCTGACCTGAAATTAAGATTTCAAAGAACGAGCTTAAAATAGGATATATTATAGAAATTCGTATCAAATCACCACTATTATCCTTAGCCCCACGATAGGCGCAAAATTGTTTACCCCAAAATTCGGTAATAATTAAATTTGTACGCGATTTAAAGGATACGTGATTTGGTTCAACATGAATAATTAAGAATAACAAATACATGAATTAATAATGAAATAAACGATCAAACCAATCGCAATGTTATGATCAAGCCTGATCTTAGATTGATAAGTGACCTCGTCCTTGATTGGACCCTCGGTTCGAGCCCATTCGTGAATGAAGAACTAAACAACTAAGAAAAGTTCTCAACAGTAGCTAGAAGGTAAAAATAAATTTTTATTGCTTTGAATTGCATGTTACAATGTGTCTGATCAAAATAAAAACTTCCCCTTTATATAATAGGAGAATTTCAGTCCTAGTACAAGTCTAAAAGAGGTAAAAATCTTCTTTTACCGGTAATTATTGATTCATAATTGATTCTGGACGAGATTCGTGCCGTCAACTAAACGTGTAGGGCAATTAAGATGTAAGAGATAAGACAAGTAGAGCATGTGAAGATAGACTAAAAGTGATGATTATAACATGTTAAGGTTACTTAATTAGGGCATGAAAGGAATCTACATAGATAAACCGGTAAACTTCCACATTTAACCCGTACACACACTCGTCACCTTGCTTTCACGACTTTCACATATCACAGTTATCACAAAAAACACCAATCCTAAGGGGTAATTTCCCCACACAAAGTTAGGCAAGATACTTACCTCGAAACACGCTAACTCAATCCACTTGTAGGCCTTTCTCTCAATTATCCAATTTCAAACTGCTCGAATCTAGCCAAAACAACTTCATACTATAAATATAAACTATAAGAAACTATTTCTAACAATAAAATTACGATCTTTGCGAAGAAATAAAAAGCCAACTCAAAATGTCCACCCAGGCTTGCATCTCGGAACCCGACTAAAATTACAAAATCTGAATACCCATTCGATAACAAGTCCAACCATATTAGAATTACTTAAATCCGACCTCAAATCGCCTTTCAAATCCCTAGATTTTAGCCTAAGAAGTTTTCACAATTTTTCCTCAAATTTCCAACTCAAATCACTCATTAAATGATGAAATTAATGAGTTATGAAACTCAAACCCTCGAAGACCCCTTTTCTGCCAAGGATCCTCGCTTCTGCAGGCCTGGGGTCGCACCTGCGGAAAAAATCATCACAAATGCGGTTCCCACTAAAATTCTAAGGTTTTGCTTCTGCGGACCATGCCTCACACCTGCGAGTCCGCTTCTGCGAAAAAGCGATTACACCTGTGTTCCCGCCCAATGGCCTTTCCCAAATTCCGCTTTTGCGGAAGAAATGTCCGCACTGCGGAGGCGCACCTGCGCCCATGTGTCCGCACCTGCGAGCCCAGCCCTCGCTTCTCCTTTTCGCTTCTGTGCTGCACCTTCTTCTCCCGCAAGTCCGCACCTGCGGTCAATCCCTTCGCAGGTGCGATGGCACAAGCAAGTTTGGGACTTCAGCAACATGATCAAGCCAAAATTTGTTCTGAATTCAATCTGAATCACACACAGGGCCCACGGGACCCCGTTCAAATATACCAAAGAGTTTCAAAACACATAACGAACCTACTCGAGGCCAAAAATCACATCAAACAACATCGATTCTACGAATCACAACCCAATTCAAGCCTATGAAACTATGAACTTCTGAATTCCAAAAACTAATGCTGATTCAAACCAAAACGAGTCTGATTGACTTCAAAAGTTTTCACATAAGTCATAAATGATATGACGGACCTATTCCAACTTCCGGAATCGAAATTTGACCCCGATATCAATAAAGTCAACTCCCAGTCAAACTTTCTAACCTTCCAAACCTTCAACTTTCTAACTTTCGCCAATTCACACCGAAACGACTTACGGACCTCCAAATCAACATCCGAACACGCTCCTAAGTCTAAAAGCACCATACGGAGCTATTGGAACCATCAAAACTCTATTTCGAGGTCGTCTACATAAAAGTCAAACTACAGTCAACTCTTTCAACTTGAAGCTCCAACTTAGAGACTTTGTGTCCTATTTTACTCCGAAACTCACCCGAAACCACAACCAAAACACCCCCGACAAATCACATAAGCATAATACAACATAGATGGGGCAATAATTAGGGGATTGGGGCTAAAATACTCAATACGACCAGCTGGGTCGTTACATCCTCCCCTTCTTAAAACAAACATTCGTCCTCGAACGAGTATAGAAACATACCTGAAGTGGTGAATAGATAAGGATAACGACTACGCATATCATGCTCGGTCTCCTAAGTCGCCTCCTCGACTGGTTGACCGCTCAACCGAACCTTTATTGAAGCAATGATCTTCGACCTTAATTTTTGAACCTGCCTGTCCAAAATGTCTATCGGCTCCTCAACATAAGACAAATCCTTGTCCAACTGGATTGAGCTGAAATCCAACACATGAGAAGGATCGCCGTGATACTTTTGGAGCATAAAAATATGGAATAGTGGATGAACTGCAGCTAGACTAGGTGGTAGTGCAAGCCTGTTGGCCACCTCTCCAATCTTTCAAGAATCTCAAAAGGTCTGATATACCTGGGGCTCAACTTGTCCTTCTTTCCGAACCTTATAACACCCTTCATGGGCGAAACCCGGAGAAAGACCCTCTCCCAAACCATGAATGCAGCGTTGCGAACCTTCCGATCTGCATAACTCTTCTGTCTAGATTGGGTTGTGCGAAGCCGATCTTGGATCAATTTAACCTTTTCTAAAGCATCTTGAACCAGATCTGTACCCAATAGCCTAGCCTCACCCGACTCAAACCAACCCGCTAAAGACCAACACTGCTTCCCATACAACGCCTCAGATGGAGCCATCTGAATGCTCGACTGGTAGCTGTTGTTGTGGACTTACTCCACAAGCCAGCTGCTATGAAGAATAAGTAGTCACCACTGGAATGAAATGAGACGACTTGGTCAACCTATCCAAATCAGCTACACTGCATCAAACTTCCTTTGAGTCCGTGGGAGCCCAACAACAAAATCAATAACCCGTTCTCATTTCCACATTGGAATCTCTAGCCTTTGAAGCTATCCGCCTGGCTGTTGATGCTCATACTTCACCTGCTGACAATTTAGGCACCGAGCTACAAACTCCACTATGTTTTTCTTCATCCTCTTCCACTAATACTGCCGCCTCAAGTCCTGATACATCCTCCTCAAGTACCGTGAACTGTAAGACTCCTGAAGAATCAACTCACGCATCCCATCTACATTGGGCACAAATAAACTGCCCCGCATCCGTAACACATCGTCATCCCGAATAGTGACCTACTTGGCATCACCGTGCTGAACCGCGTCCGTGAGGACAAGCAGATGGGGGTCGTCATACTAATGCTCTATGATACGATCATATAGAGAAGACCGAGAAACTACACATGCCAAAACTCAAGTCGGCTCCGAAACATCCAATCAAACAAACTGGTTGGCCAAGGCTTGAACATCCAATGCTAATGGCCTCTCTGCTGCCGGTAGATATGTTAAACTTCCAAGGCTCTCCGTCTTATGACTCAAGGCAT
Source organism: Nicotiana obtusifolia (assembly GCA_002018475.1). Classification (NCBI taxonomy): domain Eukaryota; kingdom Viridiplantae; phylum Streptophyta; class Magnoliopsida; order Solanales; family Solanaceae; genus Nicotiana; species Nicotiana obtusifolia. The sequence goes on along the minus strand of MCJB01047995.1, from coordinate 59,615 downwards.
CGACCACCATATTGGCCTTTCCGGGGTGATATAAAATGGTGATATCATAGTCCTTAAGCAACTCTAACCATCTCTGCCATTAAGATCCTTCTTTTGAATAGATATTGTAGACTCCGGTGGTCGTTATAGACCTCACAAGGAACACCGTACAAATAGTGCCGCCAAATCATCAAGGCACGAACAATAGCTGCTAACTCAAAGTCGTGGATAGGATAGTTCTTCTCATGTACCTTCAGCTGTCTAGATGCGTAGGCAATTACCCTACCTTCTTGCATCAACACCGCGTCGAGGCCAACACGCAACGCATCATAATACACAGTGTAAAACCCCGAACCTGTAGACAACACAAACACTGAGGTTGTAGTCAAAGAAATCTTGAGCTTTTGAAAGCTCTCCTCACACTCCCTGATACGCTCAAATTACACTTCAATAAATAGTGTAAAGCGGTCGACGTCAAATATAATAACCCAATAAGGTTGGGGTCGAATCCCACAGGGAATAGGTGTGAAAAGGTTACTTGACTAGTGTGTTACTCGACTATATCGTAATTCTCGCCAGTTAACCGTAACAAAAGTATGAATTGAGTTTGGTTTTAGGTAAAGGCTAATTGAAATGTTGATAATGTAAATAATTTGATTAAAGAAACCAAGGTTGTATCCCCATTAATGAAGTGTAATGCTACCGGTGTTAATATGATTATATTTCTAATGGAAGGTCCTTTTGATATGCATATGATGTCTAAATGACTACCCAATATTTTTCAATAGTTAGGTAGTATTTCCTCTTTGTGATTTTTCCAAATATAAAAGAGTTGCAATTAAGCGCAATCAATTTATGCCAAATAAAACCCACTTATTCCTAAGCGATTTTATTAAACAAGGTTTAAAGCCTTGAGTCTTTGATATTTACTTCTACCAAATTCTACCCCACTTTCCCAAGCAAAGCAAGAATTTAATGGCACTTGTTAATGTTTGCAACCACCAACAATAAATGAAGAATGAGAAGTAAATAAATATCAACCAACCATTATATATATATTTAATGTTAAACACCCATTAACATAACACCCATTTAGGGTCCACAACCTTAGTATTTAAAGTTAGCTACTCATAATAAAATACAAAAACAAGAGAATATTAAATGCCATAAAGCTTACAAAGTGAAAGATTCTTGACCCAAAAGCTTCCAAAAGAGAGGAATATTAATGCCTTGTATTGTAGCTTGAAAGTCAGACAAGATAGAGCCCACAAAACCCCAATAAATTTATTTATAGAGGACCAAAAATCGGGACAAAAATGGGACAAATTTGCCCTTTCAGGTTGAATATACGACCGTATTTCTGTCACATAACAGACATGCGGTCCGCATTTTGACATGGCCATTGCAGATTGTAACCCTAGTTTCGCCTTCACCGCATTCATGGTTTGCGGTCCGCATTGTAGAAATGCGACCGCATCTTGCATCACATTTTCTTCCTTCAGTAGACTTCATGTTTGGTTTGCGGTTACTTCTGCGGCTCGCAAACAAGTTATGCGATCACAGATGAGACCGCATTTTTGACGTCGAACATTGTCCAGAATTCTGTTTTGGTCTGCAATCTCGGTGTGCAATATGCGGCTCGCATGTGGGTTTTGCGATAGCATATCCACATTTGCGATGCCTTTTTGCTCTTTTCTTGTCTTTTTGTGGCTTTTTGAACTCTTTTCCATGCTCTTAGGTCCTTACACCTCATACACTGCAAAAATACTAAAATAACATAAGTACAAAAGGGAAATTGCATTTAAAAAAGCGAAAATCTAAGCAGTTAGTATCAAAATGTGCCGAAATTCTCCGGCACATCAACACCTCCAACTTAAACTCTTGCTTGTCCTCAAGCAACTAAGATGACACTATCCTATTCTAGACTTCATCTACAAGACATGAAACAATAGTGACCATAGACGGTGTTTGTTCTTAGTATTTCAAGCATGCATCTTCGAGTGTTTTACCCTTCCTGAACCATCGATATATACAAGGAAAACTAATCAACTTATGAACTTTGAGCCTCAGACAACGTGACAAAATGCTACCCTCAGCTGAATGCACTTGCGTTTGACTCAAAAACTCAACTTTTGTTCAACCTCACAGTTCATGTGCCCTCACTAGAAAGAAAGTCCCAAAATCATAGTATTTACAATGACAACAAAAAGGGACGAATTCACAAATACACTCACTCTCAGGAAAGAGTTTCAAGTGTTACAACATACCATACCATAGGCTTGCCCTTATTTTAATTCGTCGCTTAATTCTAAGAACACTCGGTTGGAGATCCCACAAGGACTTTTTAGGCTTGTAATGTAGGTTTAGGGAAGGGTCGGATAAGCATTTAGATATAAGTGACTATACCCTCCTTAACACTAATCACATTTTCTTTTCTTTTTGCACTTTATTTCTTTTCAAACCCAATAGCCACATTGGCATCTAGTTCCCAATATGGAACCACCTTAAATACCTCTCTAATTTTTTTTTTGGATCTTGCATAATTTCATATGAACACTTTGAGGTATATGCTCCTACACTCAACGTACAACCTTACCCATTTCCACTTTGACACAACACCCCCAACTTAGGCTTTTAGCCTAATTCTCAACATTCAAGGAGGAACGGGTTCAAAAGAGGTAATTATGGAAATGTTTGTAGTGAGGTGGCCAAAGAAAAGGTTAAAGGCTCGAATAGGGCACTAGTTATATTATTTATGCAATGGTAGGCTTGAAAGGCTAAAGAGGTTTCGCAAATAAAACAAAGAATGCCTAAGATCATCCCTCCAACCAAGTGTAATTATTATAAGCATCGAAAAACCAACCGGGCAAGTTCTAGATGGCAGAAGCAAACACAAGAATTATCTACACAAAGCACTCACACACATGGCGCACGAACTTTTTGGTTCACATAGTTTAAAGCCCTTGAGTCAACATTTGGCAACTCAAAACTTTCATCATATATACATGCGTAACTCTAGGTAGATGTAAAGTCATAGAGCGAGCCTCAAGTTCACACAGTTGATCAGTTGATATTTTTTTTTTTTTGTTTGAAAGGGTATAGGCTATATACAGACACACATGCTTGAGACTAGACAATTACACCAACTCGGTCAACATGTTTCATTCTACTGTTCTGGTTCTACTATTACACCCTTGAAAAAGAACCCGGCAAGAAAAAATAAGGGGAATTCATTGCTAATTACTAAAGATGGACAACTATCTACTAGTTTTTAAAGACAACTTATGTACGGAAATCACAAAGCACTAATATATACAAAATCACGAATAAAATACACATGAGTACATAAGTTTGTTTATAAAATAAATGTATGAATATGTACAACAGTTGCTAATGTCGCAAAAGTACAGACAAGGCTACCACCCCCAACCAAAAGCATGCATTGTCCCCAATGCATATGAACATAGAGTAGAGTTGAAGGGGCTCCCTGGGGCGCACTAAGCGCTCTGGGAGTCGGTAGCCGGCTGACCCTCTAATGCTGAAGCTGGGACCGATGAGAGCTCGGCCTGAGGAGTGACCTCCACTGATGGAGGAGGGATCTCTAACTGGTCGAACTGGAGCTGGGGCTTGTGAACTGCTAGCCTCGCCCGCTGATGGCTGAGTGGCCGATGGGTCGGCAGGGGCGGCAAAATCTGATAGCGAGTGTTCTATAACCCTTTGAATGTCTGCTTGCTCCTCATCCTCCACTATAGGAGCAACAATCTGCTTGCCCTTCTCCTGAGGGCCATCATCCTTCGAGGACCGTGAATCCCCCTCATCTGCCTCCTCGCCCTCGGACTCTGAAGAATTTCCATAAGTCTCCTCGTCATGAATATCAACACGTACAGAAGGAGCTGGAGGTTGGGAAATCCCGACAGTTTGAGGTGCAATGCCTGCCATCAGAGTCATGAAATCAAGGCCCAAGTCTGGTGCAGCTGTGTCTGCTCCCTGCTCACCATCCTTGGGCAGGAGGGATGATAGATCGAACTCCAAATTTTGCATCTTGTGGAGCTCGGTCTTCATAGAAACAACCTCCTCCCGTAGCTGAGGCAAACCCCTAACCTCACCGCGCTCTATCTTTTCAACCCTTAACTCAAGCTGGTGCAAGCGATCCCCATACATTGTTTGTTATTGTTGGAGAGCTGTCACTGACGTTTGTATAGGCGTTAGGGCTTGTTTGATGAGGTTGGGCAAGGTCTTCAAGAGCTGGTCTACCTTGGCATTGGCATGCTGGGCAATGAGACCAAGACTCGAGAGGGCTGGCAGTGCAGAAAAAGGGTGAGCAGTGGTGGACTGAGAGGCAGGCTCTGAAGCAGAAGTGGATGCCACTAGAACCTGAGGAGTCACAGGAGTCTGGGAGTCGGGATCCTGAATTGGAATATCTGGTGGGGCAACAGCATCACTAATACGCGTGATGTCAATGTCCCTCGTTTCCTTCCCGGTCTTGTCAGAGTGTTGCATGAGAGGAACCTTCACAGCTTTACAGAGGGCTGTGATCAAGCACGGAAATGGAAGCGAGGTAGCATGCTGCTTTTCTCGGATCCCGATCTCTTGGAAGATTAGAGTTCCCACATCAATCTTGATGCCCGCCATGATACATTCAATGAGGAGAGCCTTCTCAATGCCTATATCAGTCTCGTTCCGGGACGGTATCAAGCGAGTGGTAACAAAGCTGAGCCAGAATCGACCCTCCTTTGTGAAATCCTCATTGTATATCTTATGCCCAGGGTTGATCAAAGTAGGGGTACCCTTTTCTATCACCGATGCAATCCACCCACGCTTATTCTCCCTATTTGCATACTTGGCATCGTACTCAGCTGTGCCTGTTCGCCAGTCGGAGTATAACTCATTAATCACATCACTGTTGCAAAGCACACTCTTCCCCCGAACAAGTACGGTGCCAGTAAAAATTCTGTTGCGTTTGTGATGCACCGTCCTGGAGGCTCCATTAGATGCATAGAATTCACGGACCAGGGACTCATTGTACTCAGTAGGGGCCTCAGTAAAGCACTCCTATTTTCTTTCTTTTATATTCTCTATGGTGTACGGGTACTGTTCTTGTAGCCCTTTTAAGCTCAATTGCTTCTCACCTAGGATTTTTCGTTTGGTGAGTCCTTCTCTGTACAGTTCCCTGGATCCTTCAACCCCAAATCGGAGGTGAAAGTCATCTCCGTGTTTTCTTCTTTCCTCGGCCTGTAGATTGACTGAGGGCAAGATTTCCTCCTTATCAGACTAGGAGGTATTTGGCACATTGGATTCCATCCGTAATCGTTTTGCCTGCGATGTGTGATGACCGAAAGGTGCCCTTTTCTTGGCTGCATGCTTTTGGGGAGCCATATCTGTACAAAGGTGAAATGTGAGCGATATTGTGAGCAACAGTGAAAAGAAAACAGGAGAATTCTAAGAAAAAGTAAAAAAAAAAAAAGCGACATGTTTTGGGGTCGCATAACCACTATGCAGACCGTAAACTTGTCGCAGTCTTGACTGTGCAGTACTGGACCTCAGTTTGCGATGGGTTATGCGATCGCATAACCACTATGCGAACCGCATAACCATCGCATAATTGACTTGCACACACACAAAACAAAATAATAAAATGCGATCGCAAACTCCACCGCAAAGTGGGAAATGCGATCGCAAAACAACCGCAGATAGCAAGGTTTTAACTGGGTGGTCTGTTTCAGTTTGCGGTGACTTTGTGGTCCGCATATCAATTATGCGATCGCAAATGTCACCGCATTTCATCATCGTCTTCAGGAGACTAGGGTTTAGTTCTGCGGCCAAAATGCGGAGCGCATTCTGATTTTGCGGGCTGCATATGCCTTCGTTCTCATGTTTAGTTCATCCCCTAACAATGGCAGTCCTATGTCTCTCTACCAGCACCCCATAAACAATCAAGATATATACAAGCAACTACATCAAGCAACAAAATCAAAAATGCAAAACGAAAATAAAGAAGACCACAGAAAAGATAGAAGTGAACTTGAGGAGATCGGCAAACATACCAATGAAGAAGAGTACGAGAAGTATGGAGATTTTGAACGGGTATTCATCCTTGGTACGATTCGATCTCTGTTTGCCTCTCTTTTCTGTTCGTTCCTTTTTTTCTTTTGTTTTTTTTTGTTCGTTTTTCATTTTTTTTTGTTTTGTTTTGCATTGTTTTGAAGGAGTGAAATATGAGAGAATGCGACGACGTACCTGGCACTTTTGCGATGGGAAAGTCACCGCATAACACACTATGCGATCACATACGTGTTATGCGGTGGGTTCTGCTGAAGGGGTAATAATGCGAAGCACAATGCGATCGCATAATTGAAATGTGGTCCGCAAAATGCATTACCTTGTCGCATTTTAATCAATGATTTTAGCCAAACTTACTGCTATAGTTTGCGACTGAGATGCGGTCCGCATAGTGAAAATGCGACCAGATCTGTGCAGCAAACTTCACGCAGTGGTTTTTCTTCCCTTTTTTATGCATTCCTTTCCAGTGTTGTGGTCTTTTGAATCCCCTGCACTCTAACACACTCTTCAAATTGCTCAAGTAAATCTATTTATCAAAAATTAAAAATTTAAAGAACAACAAAAAAAATATTACCACAGATGGGTTGCCTCCCATGAAGCGCTTGATTTAAAGTCGCGGCACGACGAAGTTGGGGCTCCTTTGAAGTCACTCAATGGTCGGGCACGGACCATCTTTGAGAGCCAGCTTCTCCACCAAATGTTTTTCGCCATCTGTGCCCAAGTAGTGTTTGACGCATTGGCCATTTACTTTGAAAGTCCGGAGCCCATCTTCCGATACTAGTTCCATAGCTCCAAAAGGAGAGACATCGACCACTTTGAATGGACCGGACCATTTTGTTTTGAGCTTGCCCGGAAACAATTTGAGCCTTGAGTTAAAGAGCAATACCAAGTCACCCGACTTGAACTCTCTTTTCAAGATCTTCTTGTCATGGACGAACTTCATCATTTCTTTGTACACAGCTGCACTTTCATAAGCATGGAAACGGAATTCCTCCATTTGATTAAGTTGTGTTAACCTCTAAGTTGCAGCTTCAGCCCCGTCCAAGTTCAACCTTTTTAATGCCCACATAGCCTTGTGCTCCAATTCCACGGGCAGATGACAAGCTTTTCCGAAGACTAACCGATAAGGAGAAGTACCAAAAGGAGTCTTGTACGCCGTGCGGTACACCCACAATGCGTCATCTAGCTTCCTTGACCAGTCGGTCCTGTTTGCATTAATAGTCTTTGCTAGAATGCTCTTGATCTCCCGGTTGAAAACCTCAACTTGACCACTTAATTGCGGATGATAAGGTGTGGCTACCTTGTGCTTGACGCCATATTTTTCAAGTAGAACCTTGAAAGCCTTGTTACAGAAATGAGACCCACCATCACTAAGAATGGCTCTAGGAGTGCCAAACCGAGTGAAGATGTTTTTCTTCAAGAATGTGGACACACTCCTTGCCTCGTTGTTTGGTAAGGCGATCGCTTCAACCCATTTGGACACATAGTCCACATCCACCAAAATATATTTCATCCCGCAAGAGCTTACAAAGGGACCCATGAAATCAATCCCCCACACATCGAAGATCTCTATCTCCATCACAAAGTGCATTGGCATTTCATGCCTCTTGGAGATTGAACCTTGTCTTTGACATTGGTCACAAGCCTTGACCATTTGATTAGCATCATGATAGATTGAAGGCCAATAGTAACCACATTCAAGAACCTTAGCCGCCGTTCGATTTCCTCCATGATGACCCCCAACCGGTGAGTCGTGGCATGCCTTTAGAATTGGCATAATCTCTTCTTCCGGAAAACACCTTCTGATAATATTGTCAGCACAAACACGGAACAAGAATGGCTCCTCCCAGTAGTATTGCCGGCAGTCTCTCAAAAACTTCTT
>MCJB01047995.1:27298-51003 GCA_002018475.1 Nicotiana obtusifolia | reverse complement strand
AAATGGACATCATGCATCTTTGAAAAGTAGCCGGAGCGTTGCATAAATCGAATGGCATACGGCTAAAAGCAAACGTTCCATAGGGGCAAGTGAATATCGTCTTCTCTTGATTCTCCAATGCTATGTTGATTTGATTGTAGCCGGAATATCCATCAAGGAAATAATAGAATGACCTTCCCGCTAGCCAATCAAGCATTTGATCAATAAAAGGCATAGGGAAATGGTCCTTGCATGTGGCACTGTTGAGTTTCCGATAATCCATACACACCCTCCAGCCGGTCACCGTTCTTGTTGGGATGAGCTCATTTTTCTCATTTTCAATTACGATCATGCCTCCCTTTTTCGGCACATATTGCACCGGGCTCACCCAAGAACTATCGGCAATGGGGTAGACTACCCCGGCATCCAACCATTTGATGATTTCTTTCTTTACCACCTCTTGCATTGATGGGTTCAACCGTCGTTGATGTTCCACACTCGGTTTGGTCCCACTTTCCAATTGGATTTTATGCTTGCAAATTCCCGCGGGGATCCTACGAATGTCCGCAATTTTCCATCCAATGGATTGCCTATGCTCCTTCAAGACTTTCAACGATCGTTCCACCTGCACAACATTTAACAAAGAAGAAATGATTACCGGTAAAGTATCATTTGAGCCAAGAAATTTATACCTCAAGTGCGGAGGAAGTGGTTTGAGCTCTAGTTGTGGTGGCTCAATAATAGATGGCTTTGCGGGAGGTGTGGCTCTATTCTCCAAGTCGAGAGAGAGCTTTGCCGGAGCATAAGTGTAAGAACCACGCCCCTCTAATGCATTTACCGACTCCATATAACCCTCCATATCCTCACCATCAAAGTTCACCAAAATAGCCGCCAATGCTTCACCGAGGCATTGTTCTTCCATTTGCATTTCAACCGCATCTTCCACCTCATCAACAATATCAATCACCAAAATGCTTTCATACTCATGTGGTTGCTTCATGCCCTTGCTTGCTTGGAATGTGACCTCTTCATCATTCACACGGAATTTGATTTCATTCTGTTCCGAATCCATGAGTTCTCTTCCCGTGGCTAGGAATGATCTCCCCAAGATGATAGGGATCTCTTTGTCAACCGCATAATCAAGGATTACAAAATTGGCGGGTAAATGAAACTCTCCCACTTTTACAATCACGACTTCAACAATTCCTACCGGTCTCTTGATGGAACGACCGGCCTTTTGCAATCTCATGCTTGTTGGCCTTGGAATTCTTGATCCTGCTTGTTTGTAAATGGCAAGCGGCATTAAGTTAATGCTAGCCCCATTATCACAAAGGGCCCTTGCAAAATCACGCGCCCCGATAGTGTATGGAATAGTAAAGGCTCCCGGGTCTTCTTTCTTTTGAACGATGGTTGTGGCAATAATGGAACTAACCCGGTGAGTCATGTTCACCACCTCATTCTTGGTGGTCCTCTTCTTGGTGATCAAATCTTTCAAATATTTGGCAAAACCTGGCATCTCTTGAAAAGCTTCCAAGAATGGGATGTTTACCGATAATTGCTTTAGAATGTCATAGAACCTCTCAAGTTTGCTATCGTCAACCCTTCTTACAAGTCTTTGAGGAAAAGGAGGAGGAGGTCTAGGAATAGGCGGAAGAATGTTTGGTGTCTCTTTTGCCTTTTCCTTTACCACTTCTCGATTCTCTTCTTGCACTTGCACATCTTCCGGAATTTTCTCAATTTCGACAACACTTGGCTCTTCAACCTCAATCCTTTCTCGAACTCTTCTACTTCAACCACTTGTTCATCCTTTCCTTGTAGTACCTTCCCACTCCTAGTAATAATTGCCATGACATGAGAAGTTGGGCCACTCCCACTATCCTTTGGGTTCGCAATTGTGTCACTAGGGAGTGTTCCCTTTTGCTTTGGATTTTTCTCCCTAGAGAGGTCTCTCATTTGCATCTCCAATTTTTGAATGGATGCGGTATGAGAGCCAACAAGCTCGGTCATGTTCCTCATGGAAGTGTCGGATTTTTCTTGATTTTGCAATACCCATTCAAGCATACTATCCAACTTAGACTCACTTGAGGAACCTTGATTTGAATATTGACCCTTTGGGGGAACATAGGGATTTGAACTGCGATTTGAGAAGTTGTTGTTGTTGTTCCAATTTCCTTGGTTTGAGCCACCTTGGTCATTTCGCCATTGTTGGTGGCCTTGCCCTTGCGGGTTTGGCCTCCATTGATTTTCTGGTCCTTGACCTTGGTATTGTTGCCTTTGATACCCTCCTTGAGAGTTGTTGACATAATTTGCTTCCTCAAAATCCTCATTTTATACGGGTTGCACATTCTCAACCACACTTACCTTCTTCGTTTGGCTTTCGGTGAACATCTTTGTCAACACATTAACATTTGTAGCAAGCCCTGCAATCACTTGATCTCTCTCTTGATTTTCCTTGATCATGTTGCTCAAGGACAGAGAGCCATATGTAATTCCACCTGTGGTGTCCTCGGAATGCCATGATTGATTATGCTTTGCCATTTTGTCAAGTATTTGTGTCACCCTTGCGAATGATTTGTCCATGAAAGATCCTGCAGCTGCATTCTTGGCTATACATTGGTTCATCAGATCCAAGCCCATGTAGAATTTCTCCAACAAAATAGAATACGGGAAACCATGGTTGGGAGACCTCACCAAATATAATTTGAAACGATCCCATGCCTCATGTAGATGTTCTCCCAGTAATTGGTTGAAAAAGAAGATTTTATCCCGGAGCTCAGACTTCTTACTTCGCGGGAACCATTTAGACAAGAAGGCTCGGACAAGTTCGGGCCGGGAATGAATGAAATTTGGAGGAAGATTTTGAAGCCATTTCCTTGCGTCCCCAACTAGAGAGAACTTGAAGCATCTCAACCTTAGGGCATCATCAGAGACATTGTTTTGCTTATGCATTGCACACACACCCAAGAAGTTTCTAAGATGTTGTGTTGGATCATCATCAGTGGAATTCCTGAAAAACCCCTCCGCTTTGAGCATAAGGATTAAACCGTGTTCCACCTTGAAAGTTGCAGCGCCAATAGCAGGAGGTACAATAGCATTTGTATCCTTAATGTACTCCTCGATATCCGCAAAAGGATTTCCTTCCATTTCTGCCTCCACGTCTTCACCATATTCCGACATGTTTTCCTATCAACACCAAGCAAAACAAGCAAAGTGTGATAGAGTAGAATAAGACGTACAGTAAAGCACACACTAATTAGTAATTTCAAAATCGTATTCCCCAGCAACGGCGCCAAAATTTGATACGCTCAAATTACACTTCAATAAATAGTGTAAAGCGGTCGATGTCAAATATAATAACCCAACAAGGTTGGGGTCGAATCCCACAGGGAATAGGTGTGAAAAGGTTACTTGACTAGTGTGTTACTCGACTAAGTCGTAATTCTCTCCAGTTAACTGTAACAAAAGTATGAATTGAGTTTGGTTTTAGGTAAAGGCTAATTGAAATATTGAGAATGTAAATAATTTGATTAAAGAAACCAAGGTTGTGTCCCCATTAATGAAGTGTAATGCTACCGGTGTTCATATGATATATTTCTAATGAAAGGTCCTTTTGATATGCACATGATGTCTAAATGACTACCCAATATTTTCCAATAGTTAGGTAGTATTTCCTTTGTGATTTTTCCAAATATAAAAGAGTTGCAATTAAGAACAATCAATTTATGCAAAATAAAACCCACTTATTCCTAAGCGATTTTATTAAACAAGGTTTAAAGCCTTGAGTCTTTGGTATTTACTTCTACCAAATTCTACCCCACTTTCCCAAGCAAAGCAAAAATCTAATGGCACTTGTTAATGTTTGCAACCACCAACAATAAATGAAGAATGAGAAGTAAATAAATATCAACCAACCGTTATATATATATTCAATGTTAAACACCCATTAACATAACACCCATTTAGGTTCCACAACCTTAGTATTTAAAGTTAGCTACTCATAATAAAATACAAAAATAAGAGAATATTAAATACCATAAAGCTTACAAAGTGAAACATTCTTGACCCAAAAGCTTCCAAAAGAGAGGAATATTAATGCCTTGTATTGTAGCTTCAAAGTCAGACAAGATAGAGCCTACAAAACTCCAATAAATCTATTTATAGAGGGCCAAAAATGGGACAAAAATGGGACAAATCTGCCCTTTCAGGTGAATATGCGACCGTATTTCTGTCACATAACAGACATGCGGTCTGCATTTTTGACATGGCCATCGCAGATTGTAACCCTAGTTTCTCCTTCACCGCATTCATGATTTGCGGTCCGCATTGTAGAAATACGATCGCATCTTGCATCGCATTTTCTTCCTTCAGTAGACTTCATGTTTGGTTTGCGGTTACTTCTGCGGCTCGCAAACAAGTCATGCGATCGCAGATGAGACCGCATTTTTGACGTTGTACTTTGCCCAGAATTCTGTTTTGGTCTGCGATCTCGGTGTGCAATATGCGGCTCGCAAACAAGTTATGCGATCGCAGATAAGACCGCATTTTGACTTTGAATTTTGCCCAGAAATCTGTTTTGATCTGCGATCTCGGTGTGAAATATGCGGCTCGCATGTGGGTTTTGCGATAGCATATCCACATTTGCGATGCCTTTTTGCTCGTTTCTTGTCTTTTTGTGGCTTTTTGAACTCTTTTCCATGCTCTTAGGTCCTTACACCTCATACACTGCAAAAATACTAAAATTACGTAAGTACAAAAGAGAAATTGCATTTAAACAAGCTAAAATCTAAGCAATTAGTATCAAAATGTGCTGAAATTCTCCGGCACATCACTCCCCGATCCACCTGATGGAGCACCCTTCTGGGTTAATCTTGTCATAGGTGCAACAATAGATGAGAAACCCTCTACGAATCGGTTGCAATACCCTGCCAAACAAATAAAACTCCGGATCTCCACAGCCGAAGGCAGTCTGGGCCAATTATGCACTGCTTCAATCTTCTTCGGATCCATCTTGATCCCCTCACTCGATACTATACGACCCAAAAACACCACCGAATAAAGCCAGAATTCATACTTTGAAAATTTTGCATACAACTTCTTTTCTCTCAAGGTCTGGAGCACGGTCCTCTGGTGCTGCTCATGGTCCTCCCGACTTCGGGAGTACACCAAGTGCATAAATGTTGCTGGAGCGTTATGCAGAATAAATGATATCACAAGGAACTCGTAATGAACATACGAGTCCTGAAGGCAGTATTCGGAATATCCGGCTCCCGAATCTTCAATTGATGATAGCCTGACAACAAATCAATCTTTGAGAACACTCTGGCACCCTTAGCTGATCAAATAGATCATCAATGTGTGGAAATGGATACTTGTTCTTCACTGTAACCTTGTTCAACTGTCGATAATCAATACACTTGCATATGAAACCATCCTTCTTTTTTACAAACAAGACCGGAACACCCTAAGGTGACACACTAGGCCGAATGAAACCCTTATCAAGCAACTCTTGCAATTGCTCCTTTGACTCATTCAACTCTACTGGGCCCATACGATATGGCAGAATAGAAATGGGCTGAGTGCCCGGCAACAAATCAATACAAAAATCGATATCCTTATCGGGCGGCATGCCCGAAATATACGTCGTAAATACATCTGGATAATCCCTTACTACCAGAATTGACTCAACGATAGGAGTATCAACACTGACATTTCTCACTAAGGCTAGATATGCCTCACACCCTTTCCCAACCATCTGTTGTGCCTTAAGGAAAGACACCACCTTACTAGGAACATAATCCAATGTACCTTCCACTCCAACCGTGGCAAACTTGGCATAGCCAACATCAATGTCCTGGCGTGACAATCAAGAATAGCATGACAGGAAGACAACCAGTCCATACCCAAGATAACATCAAAATCTACCATACTAAGCAACAATAGGTCGAGTCTAGTCTCAAAACCACCAAGAACAACTAAACACGACCAATTCACGGTCAACAACAATGGAATCTCCCACAGTTGTGGACACAAAGACAAGAGAACTCAAAGAAGCACGGGATATACCCAAATATGGAGCAAAGTAAGATGATACATAGGAATAAGTGGATCTTGGATCAAATAAGCCTGATGTATCTCTATGACAAACCGGAATAATACCTATGATAACTGAGTCGGATGCAACCGCCTCCGTCCTAGTAGGAAGAGCATAACATCTAGTCTAGCATCCCCCTCTAAGGCAGCCTCTACCCGCCCGACCCCCACCTCTAGCTGGCTGTGCAGGTGAAGTGGAAACTAGTGTGGTAACCACAACTGAGAAGCTTGAGGGCCTTGTGGAATACGTGGGACTTGAGTAATCTGTGGAGGTGCACCGCTCCTGAGTCTAGTGCAGTCTCTCTCCATGTGACAAGTGTCACCACACTCAAAATAAGCTCTTAGAGGACAAGTCTGCTGGAACTGGATCGGGTCCGGTCAGCTAGACTGACCGTTAAAAGCACCCCGTGCAGGAGGTGCACTAGACAGTGGCGGTGCATAATGGGCAACCTGAGGCTTGGGAGTAGCCGGAATACCGCTGGAAGCTAGAAATTCTGAATGAGCAGGACTATCACATAGCCTCTACCATGACGGGCTGCAACTAGGGCATGGATACCACTATATGTGCCAGAATCTCAAGGTTTCTTGGCCTCCATCTCCTCTCTCTCCCGGGCCCACATACTCTCAAATCTCCTAGCGATCTCCACTATTTGCTGGTATGGGATGTCAATCTCCAACTTTCGAGCCATGCTGAATCTAATGTTGTGGTTGAGCCCCTCGATAAATCGACGAACTCGCTCTCTGAGTATGGAGACTAAAGCTAGTGCATGTCGGGACAACTCGCTGAACCTGACATCATACTCTGATACGGTCATAGCACCCTGGCGCAACTGCTCAAGTTCTGCGCGCCATGCATCACGAAGGATATGGGGAACAAACTCTCTCATGAACATCTCTAAGAACTGAGCCCAATTGAGTGAGGCTTCCTCGATCGGGCTACCTAACTCATACGCTCGCCACCACTGATAAACCGCTCCCTTAAGCTGGAATGTAGTGAAAGCAACCCCACGTGACTCCACAATACCCATAGTACGAAGGATACAATGGCACTCCTCAAGAAAACCACGTGCATGCTCTGAAGCCAAACCGCTGAAAGTAGAAGAGTGGTACTTCTTGTACCTCTCGAGCCTGAGCTGCTCCCCCTCAGAAGTTGCTGCCCTAACCTCGGGCTGAACTGGGACAACCGGCTGCACTGGTATCACCTCTAGGACCTGGTCAACCTGGACCTGCTGCTCTGGGGTATGGGTGGCGGGAATATGTGCTCCTCCCCTGGCATGAGATGTGGCAGGAGTAAGTGGAATCAACCCCGCCTGAACTAGAGTGCCAAACATGCTGAAAAACTAGGCGAGAGTCTCCTGAAGTGCAGGGGTAGTAACAGGCGTCTCAGGTGCCTGCCCTCCAACTTGAGCTACTGGTGGCACCTCTGTAGCAGCTCAAGCAGGTGCTCTGGCTGCACCACAGGCCCATTCTCTGCCTCTGCCTCTGCCCCAACCCCTCGCGGCTCTAGCAAGGTGTGCGGGTGTTTTATCATCAGATCTAGCTGTGCGTGTCCTCACTATCTATGAGAGAATAGAAAGACAAAGATTTAGAATTTCAAAGTCAACAAATTCGTAGGATAAGGAATCAAAGAAGTGAAACTTTTCCTAACAGTTCCATAACCTCCGGAAGATAAGTACAGACGTCTCCGTACCGAACCGCGAGACTCTACTAAACTTACTTGTGACTCATAACACCTATGAACCTAGAGCTCTGATACTAACTTTTCACAACCCCAATTTTCCTCCGAAGGATGTCGTGATGGCACCTAGTCTCTAAGACTAGGTAAGCCTAACAAAACATGTGGAATATAACTGAAATGACAAATAACTCCCAAATACTCAACAATTTAACATAAAAAAACTCATCAACTCAATGTATACAATTTCCCAAAAACCCGGCGAATACAAGTCACAAGCTCTAAATAGTAGTACTGAATAATCTTATACATCAATGTCTATAAAAGAATAAGAAAAATAGAATAGTCTAGGTAGAAAGGGACTCCGAGGCTAGCGAACGCCGACAGTATAACTTGAAGTCTCCGAAGCTGAGCTCTCGTTAATACCTGGGCTGGTATGAGGTACCTGGATCTGCACAAAAAGATGTGCATAAGCGTAGCATGAGTACACCACAATAGTACCCAGTAAGTGCTAAGCCTAACCTCGATAGAGTAGTGACGAGGTCAGGTCAAGGCCCTACTGGAATAAATATGAAAAACAATACAAGTGTATGACAGTATAGTAATCAAAGCAATGAAACTGAAACAACAAATAACATATCAAGGTTAGCTACACGGAACTAAAGCAAATAATGCAACACGGAGAAAACAAGAAATGATATGCTAAGGAAACAAAATAACCAAAGACAGGTGCAACAATAGAGAAATACCAACAAGAGTCACTACCGAGGTATTGCCTCGTAGTCTCAAATCATAAGGACAATTCACAATCTTTTGTTATATCACCGAGGGAGCCTTGCATTTAGTTTTGAAAATTATTTTTCCGAAGTAGCATCCCGTGTTTTAACCCACATTATCACACAAAATGGCTTCTAGTAGTTCCCCTACTAGCCACGCGTATCAAGTCCACCTTATCTCACCGCATACGTTTTAAACTCAAAACCTTATACCACCACATACGTATTAATATCACAACGTATCGCAAATCGCACCTCAAATGCCCAATATCACAACTTGCCAAAGAAATCAACAATAACAATATTTTCACAACAAAGAGCCCAGGCTTAACCACAATATACACAAGAGTCTCAACAATAACAACCGAAAGTGAATAACTCAATAGAATAGTATTTTACAATTTAACACTTTGCCTCAATGTGAATCACGACTTTTATAACTCAATACCGATTTCATCAACAAGATATTTCAAGAATAACAACTTCAAGTAAAGAATTCACGGTTAAATAATGAATGAGGAATAGAGGAAACAGCAGCAACTTCAACTAAACATGTAGGGCAATTAACAAGTAAGAGTTAAGACAAGTAGAGCATTTGGAGATAGACTAGAAATGATGACTATAACATGTTAAGGTAACTCAATTAAGGCATGAAAAGAATCTGCATAGCTAAAACCGGTAAATTTCCATATTTAGCCCGTGCACACACTCGTCACCTTGCGTACACGGCTTTCACACATCACAGTTATCACAAACAACACCAATCATAAGGGGTAATTCCCCCACACAAAGTTAGGCAAGAGACTTACCTCAAAACACGCTAACTCAATCTACTAGTTGGCCTTTCCCTCGATTATTCAACTCCGAACGGCTTGAATCTAGCCAAAACAACTTCATACTAAAAATATAAACTATAGGAAACTATTTTGAATACAATCTTTGCAAAAAAATAAAAAGTCAACTCAAAAAATTCACTCGGGCCCGCGTCTCAGTACCCGACCAAAATTATAAAATCCGAAGGCCCATTCGATAACGAGTCCAACCATAGAAGAATTACTCAAATCCGACCTCAAATCGCCTTTCAAATCCCTAAATTTTAGCCTAAGAAGTTTTCACAACGTTTCTTCAAATTTCCAACTCAAATTACTAATTAAAATGATAAAATTAACAATAGATTCGTGTAATTTAACTAAAACCGAGTTGGGATTTCTTACCCAAATGATTTCCTTGCAAAACTCTCGAAATATCGCCACAAACCGAGCTCTCTAGGTCCAAAAATGGGTTATGAAACTCAAACCCTCGAAGTCCTCTTTTCTGCCAATGATCCTCGCTTCTGCGGGCCTAGGGTTGCATCTACGACGCCGCACCTGCGGATAAGACCAGCAGGTGCGGTTCCCACTTAAATTCTGAGGTTCCGCTTCTATGGACCATGGGTCGCACCTGCGAGTCCGCTTCTGCGAAAAAGTGACTGCACCTGTGATCCCGCCCAATGACCTTTCCCAAAGTCCACTTATGTGGAAGAAATGTCCACGCCTGTGGAGGCACACATGCGCCCAGGTGTCCACACCTGTGAGCGCAGCCCTGGCTTCTCCTTTTCACTTCTGCGCTTCACTTTCGGCACCCGCGAGTCCGCACCTGCGGTCCATCCCTTTCGCAGGTGCGATGACACCAGCAGGTTTGGGACTTCAGCAACATGATCAAGCCAAAATTTATTCCGGATTCAATCCGAATCATACTCGGGGCCCAGGGGACCCCGTTCGAATATACCAACAAGTTTCAAAATACATAACGGACCGACTTGAGGCCAAAAATCACATCAAACAACATCGATTCTACGAATCACAACCAAATTCAAGCCTATGAAACTATGAACTTCCGAATTTCAAAAACTAATGCCGATTCATACCAAAACGACTCTGATAGACTTCAAATTTTGCACACAAGTCATAAATGGCATGACAGACCTATTCCAACTTCCGGAATTAGGATCCGACCCCGATATCAATAAACTCAACTCCCGGTCAAACTTTCCAACATTCCAAACCTTCAACTTTCTAACTTTCGCCAATTCAGGCCAAAACGACTTACGGACCTCCAAATCAACATCTGATCATGCTCCTAAGTCTAAGCTCACTGTATGGAGCTATTAGAACCTTCAAAACTTTATTCCGGAGTCGTCTACATAAAAGTCAAACTATGGTCAACTCTTTCAACTTAAAGCTCCAACTTAGGGACCATGTGTCCCATTTCACTCTGAAACTCACCTGAAATCACAACCAAACACCCTCGGCAAATCACATAATCATAATACAGTATAGAGGGGCAATAAATAGGGGATTGGGGTTAAAATACTCAAAACGACCAGTCGGGTATTACAGATTACAATCTTGTGGATCCGTGCTCCCCCTTGTTCTTTCATCGGGGAATCGGGGTAGACATTGCCCCCGGTCTTACCCGTACACACCTTCCAATAATTGTTAGTACATGATTAGATGATTTGACTTTCTATTATGCCATTTTACGTCAAAATCTACATAAGACATGCAAGAATAAGGAACAATACATTAATTATGTACCCAAACATGCAAGGACGAGGAACAATATAGTAATATCTTGAGAATAGAGAAGTGTATGATTTCTCTAAGTGAGGTGCTTACCACGTGCTGCTGCATGTGAAATTGGCAAAATCATGTAGCTAACTCATGTACGTAGCTTCATCTAATTACCCAAAATTGTATAAACTATAAAATTTGAAGCATAATTATTTGGGGCAGTATTTAATTAATTCGAACTTAAAGCAAGACATCCAACTAAGAACGGGAGACTTTTCCATGATTTAAAAATTCTAATCCTAAAATTTGAAAATGTGTATCTCACGTCTTAGAAGATATTACTAGTTTAATTTTTAAATCTATGGAAATATTATCCGATAATTTTCAACTTTCAATATATGCAATATCACTACGTTCGCGTATATATAGCAGCAAGAATAACTTCAAAAACCTCTCCATCTGTAAATTTCAAATGGGAAAAGTAGTTGAGAGATTTGGGTTTGTTGCTATTTTTGTGGGTATAATAGCAAGCTTTTGCTTATTAGAAGCAAATGCTGAGGTAGTCACCAACAGTACAAAAAAGAAGAGTTGTGATTTATTTGAAGGAAGTTGGATATTTGATAATTCCTACCCTTTGTATAATTCAACAGCTTGTCCATTCATAAGGAAGGAATTTGACTGCATCAAATATGGCAAACCTAATCTTGAATACCTTAAATATAGATGGCAGCCCAAGGGTTGTGTCTTGCCCAGGTTACTATCTTTCTCCAATTCTCCTAATTTCTTGTGCTCCTATTCTTATGTCAATGCCATATTTATTTGCATTTAATAGAGGTCTTAACCTCTAAATCATTTTAATTTCAATCTACTAAGTGCATTTTGGTTTTTTCTTTCGCAATTATTTATTACTCCTAGCTCTTAATTGGTATGATCATTCAAATTTTGTACAGAATCTTATCATCATTAAGACGTTTACTTAAAAATTCATTTGAATATACTTCAACTATTTACCACTACTATATTTATTATCACTACTAATTACTCGCCACCACAACGTAACTGACCACCTTTACCACTAGTCTCCACCACATAACTACATCCGTCATCACCAACCACCTCCACCATCTGCCACTAGCCGACCACCATCAATCACCACCAACATTAACCACCTCCACCATACACAATTATCACTGCCAATCACCAACGTATTTATAAATAACAAGGTTATGACCTTTATTAACGCTTTACTACTGATCAATTCCTAACACAGGAAGAATGTAAGATTGATGAATCAATTAGCAAGAACATTGTGTAAGTTGATAGACAAAAATGTAAGTTGATAAATAACTCATCGCCGTATTTTCCAGAAAACAATGTTCTTTAAAAACATTTTACACTGCTAAAAAGTCCGACATATTATACAAAAAATATATATGGAGTAATATAAATTGCTACATTACCAATGCTTTACATATCACATTCATATTATTTATAATGTTGCAGATTTAATGGTAAAAACTTCTTAAGAAGATTCAGAGGAAAGAAGATAATGTATATTGGGGATTCTCTAAGTCTTAACAACTTTGAATCACTTCTGTGCTTGCTTCATGCTGCAGTCCCGAAATCCAAATTCAAGCAAGAGATTAAAAAACAAACTGTTACCGTCACATTCGAGGTGAATATAATCCTTTCTTTTTCTATTTTTAACATGTACCTTTTTTCTATCTTAAAGGTTCATAATCTTAAATTATATGTTGATAGACATAAGAATATGAACTTTAATTTGCGTATGAAAATTTACAGGATTTTGGAGTTGAAGTCATACTATTTCATTCAAATTACTTGGTAGATATTGAAGTGCAACCCAATGTTGGACGAGTATTAAAACTGAATTCAATCAAATATGGACGAATTTGGAAAGATGCTGACGTCTTGATCTTCAATACTTGGCTTTGGTATCTACGATCCGATTCTAAACAACCGTATGTACCTAAACATATAAGCATAAGTTTTCTTTATTTAGTTATTTCCGCGTAAGAATTAATTAATTTCATCGATGCAAAAAATATAAAATTAGTTTTGATCACATTAAACTTTATAAATTACAATGCAAAAAATATAAAATTAGTTTTGATCACATTAAACTTTATAAATTACAAATATAACAGGAAAGTCACAAAATTTTCTGATACAAATAAAGTAACTAACTTTACATATCCACAATAGCAATAATATCACTAAACTTTACTCACTTTAACCACAAAACATACAATCGAGGTGACTTTACTCAACGTTATTGTAACTGAAGTTCGGTTACTTTGATGTGATAAAATATAATTTTATGACTTTATTATTATAATAGGTAATTTTAGTGATCATACATGAAATTAATCTCTCTTTATGATTTTATGATAAGTCTAATTCGTATAGTTGATATATTGTTTAATGTTCGTAGATGGGATTTTGTTGAAAATAATGGGACGATATCGAAAGACATGGACCGTGTTGCGGCTTTTCGTGTAGGTTTAAATACATGGGCGAAATGGGTTGATACTGATATTGATACAAAGAAAACCAAAGTCTTTTTCCAAGGAGTAGCTGCCATGCATTACCAGTAAGAACTTTCATCCTTTAATTTTCCTTATTGCTTTTCTGCTTCACGATGTCCTTTTTGCAGATTTCAGGACTAATATTTGACTAAAACAAACAATGATGATTGAAAAAATAGGGCATAATGGACTTATCCTTTTTCTCCTTTAACTAATTAACATGTTATCAAGCCGGAGACTGAAAATAAACATCTGCAGAGACTGGATAAATTTGCAAGTCGTCTCGAAATGCTAATGTTTTAACGAAGCTACAATAAGAAGTGGATAAATTTCACGTGTCAAAATATTTTAGAAAAAGATACAAATTTATCCCTTTAGAATTTCTTTTTCCCTCCTATAACAGAAGGGCAATTGTGTGAATATCTGTATCGACGAATCATTTCAATAGTATGATCATGGGTGCTGCTGCACCACAAGGCAAGATCATGAAAGTAATGAAAAAGAAAAAATTATTTAGTTAGACCATCTGTTTTATCCGTTCGAATAATTATCCAAAATATAATGGAGAGAAAAATTAAGATATTTTTTATATATATTAGAGGATTTTTCATTTTACTCTTTTCCCATTTTGTTGAAATATCATTTACGAGTAACAAAAGTTCTTGTAGATGACACTTCAATTACCCAATAAATTTGCATCAAAGTGTACACATATAGTACGTTTAGAAATGCTAATTTCTTCCAAGTGATGTCTAACCTTATACATAATCATATCCTTCTATTTTTCCCTTTTAAAAATTCTTTTTTCAATTTTTTTAGTGGATCTGAATGGGGTGAGCCAAAAGTGAAGAATTGTTTCAACGAAACAACACCAGTGAAAGGATCAACATACCCAAGTGGCTTACCAATTACTGTAAACATAGTGAAACAAGTTCTAAGGAAAATGTCAAAGCCAGTATATTTACTTGATATAACAAAGCTTACACAGCTAAGAAAAGATGGACATCCCAGTATATACAATGGCTTACATGGATTTGATTGTACGCATTGGTGCATTGGTGGAGTTCCTGATACTTGGAATCAAATTTTATATGCATCTCTCTTCCCCAATTCTCTCAAACACTCCATGTAATTATATGTAAGCACATTCAGTTGTTAGTAGAAAAAAGCTATGTTTAACTATTTTATGCATTGAATATTTACTAGAAAAAAATGTATGTTTAGTTATTTTAATTAGACTAAATAAATAGGATCAAGAGTCAAGACCCAATTTGTATATGTTTGAGTTTTGATAAACCTTCTAATTCATTAGCTTGTTGAGAAGTTTGAAATTTATCGTGTAAGGGTTGATTGGAAGCCCAAAATGTAAGGATTTAATATTTGGAGGCTACAACGAAAGAAGTTACTATCGAAATACATTGAGGAAATTATATTTATCATTGAAGATTGCGAATAGAATCCCGCCATCCCTAATTAGAGGTCTTGAATTCAAGTCCTCGAATAAAAAAGAATTTGACGGTTGGTTCTTTAATAAATCTAACACGGCATGAATACAGATTAGTTAAGACCTCATTTAGTCCTTTGGACGGTAGCTTAGCAAATACACCATGAGTACAAGCTTTAAAACTTGGTTGAATCGAACAAAACTTTTCAATGTTGGAGAAAATGTAAGGGACTTCTTAACGCCAAACTTTAGACATTATTGAGCGACCAACCCATGCGAGTTGTCGTGGGCTGCTTTCTAGCCTCGCCCCATGACCCCTTGGATGCGTCCCGTGATGTCCTGGCAAGCCTCCCAACGTCTAGCGCTACGGTCGGCCCCGTGGTCTCGGCAGCGCCAAGTGACAAGCGCGCATGTGCCTCTGTCGCCCCATCGAAACTCTTGCCGGCGCCTAGCGGCTTGCGAGTGCCAGCAACGCCGCGTGCACAAACAATGCCACGCGCGCAGACAATATCGCACAGACAATGCCGCGCGCACCTATCATGATCCAAGCGTCAGCGCCCAGCCTGCCTGACACAAATAGTACCGCGCGCCGACAGCAACGCGGCGCAGACCCTAATGCTCAAGACAAAGTTGCTGCCATTGGACTTGTTTCTACCTTGTAGAAGTCTAAGTCCTTTCATTGTAAATATAGAGTAGGTTTACTTCATTTTACATTCAGTGTGCTTTTACAGCTTTCATAGGTCAACACATGTAACTTTGGTTTATTTTTTTTAAGCATTATTAGGAGGGATCAAGCATTCAAAACTTTCTAGCAAGCAAACAATTCTCTGCACTGGTGTCTCTCCCCCTCGACACTGCGTAGCTTTTCTGTAATAGCTTTCATTTATACAAGCAAGCATTCTTTCTCAATTCTCTCTTCTGTTCTCAGCTGCTCACGACATTGGTTTTCCTGTACGACATTGACAATCTAGTCTAGCGTACGGAGGGGACCTCAGTTGGCGGACAGCAATCATACTGACATCGATTGCTTAGCCTTTCGTTGCCCTTCCAAAGAACCTCAGAAAGGTGCCGCGTAATAGTTGGTATCAGAGCCTAGGCTCGACATCGGACGAGGGAACACATTGCCATTACCACCATTTTTTACCATGGTGAATTACGGAGATCACATCACGGTCCTTGAAGAAACGATTGACGTACTACGACCCATTGTAAATACGATGCCTGAATTAAGAACCAACCTAGTACAAAGGTTGAACGGTCTGAGTGCGGCAGACCGAAGTTGACAGAGTGTATGCAGTCAATTGTATCATGTACGACAAATAAGGCACTAGACTTATCACTATTACAATACAAGAATTTATTGCCAGATAGAATATAAAATAAGAATATGTATATTAATAATAGTTGGATAAGAATATGTAAATGCGAAAATGTCCTTGAATAAGTAATTCCCGCATAATCAACGCGTAACAATTTTTGTAGTACTAATTATCAAGTGATAATCTTTACATATTAGTCGGAGACTCAAAGACCGTAAAATTTTGAAGGAAAAAAAAAAAACTTAAAGAAAAATGCACACATATTCTGAAACAAAGCCTAATCATGTAACATTAACAAAAGTAATTGCATGTATGTCCCTAACATTCATTTAGATTTAGGTTCATGAGAATAAGATCAACATTTTATTAACATCGTCCTACTGGTAAATTCCAATATTTTACAAGAGTTGACAGATTAATGTTTTGAATTTCTATTTGTGCTTCTTAGTGAAGCTACTAGTAATCAACCAAATATTCAAGAGCAAGAAACAATAAATAATAGGGAGTGGTATGGTTCTTCAATGTGAGGTGTTTGCCATGTGAAAATGGCAAATGCACATCACAGATCCAGCCTTGCCTCGCCTCAAGTCATGTTGCTTTAACAAGTCTTTTTTGTTTTTGGTTCGGTGTCCCGGTATTAGTATTTTGGTCCGATTAAATTCGAATTCATCCTGAAAAGTTTTATATTGGAGGGTAAAGCGCTTTTTAGTAACAGCGATTTCATATTCAAAGCTCGAACCTGATACCTCTTATTAAGAATGAATGAATACTCAAGTGCGGATCCATAATTTGAAGTATATAGGTTCCAACCATAATCTCAAATTAATATGCAAAAACTACTGAGTTCACAGTTAAATATTTACAATATTTAGTTGAATTCATTATATAAATACAGGGTTTACTCAAAAGTTAATGAGTTCCCAAAAATCCATATTTAATGCTCTAGGTGAATACTTTCCACTTCACCTTCATCTTTATTGGTGCTTTAAGAAACTGTTTGCTCATTTGTATGCCCACACGCACCAATCAAAAAGCGATTGGTTTTGCTTTTTTTTTAGTAGTATCTCATTCAATTCACATACAAAAATGGGTTAAGACAACTAGCAACATACCAAAAGTTCCATTTATTTAATAGTGCTTTCATTTGGTTCCCTCAACCTCTCCTATACACGTTCCGTAAAAGTGCATGGAAAGGGAGGAAAAAAGAGTGAAAGATTTATTGGTACTTCATATTCACACTGAATCAATAAATACAACAAAACATCTTTTATATATATATATATATATATCACTTTATAGCTGATATTTATTTTAATATTTTTTTGTACTCCTTCTGTTCCTATTTAGTTTTCATATTATTCGTTTAAACTCCCTCTAAGAAAATATTAATACAAAGATTTATTTGACTAATTTAGCCTTATTTGAATCTTCATTTATCCAATAAATGCTCAATCTATTAATGCTAGGGATAAAGTTAGAAAAAATCATTAGTACTTTCTTTGTTTTTCAAATAACAAATATTTTGAAATAATTATTTTTGGCAAACTGACAAGTAAATATGAACAAAGGGAGTAATTGCTAATAATATAATTAATCTACACGATCAGGTTGAATTTATACTATCAATATATAATGTAAACACAATTCATTAAGTAGAGCCCCTTTTTGTTCTGGTCAATTATTTTCAAATCATCCCCTAATAGGGAAATTACGGTAATCTCCTGTCTTACTATAGATGATCTTTTAAACTTGGCTTAATACGTCCGCAAGTTCCGAAACTTATTGAGAAAAACATTGATTTAAATTCTTTTTAATTAAATAATAAAACTCGTTAAATAAATGACTTGCCCTATTTGTAATTGCTACCTACACATATATAGTGCTAAATCCACATCTTTCCACCATAATTCTCTCTGTTTTCTTTTTCTTCTTCTTTTTTTCTTCTCAGAATAAAAATGGGCAAAGCAATTATTGAGTTTAGTTTTCTTCTTCTTATTGCTGTTGTGGGTTTAGCAGTGTTTGGCTCATCAAAAGCGAATGCAGAGATAAAGAGTTGTGATTTATTTGAAGGAAGTTGGATATTTGATAATTCCTATCCTTTGTATAATTCAACAGCATGTCCATTCATAAGGAAGGAATTTGACTGCATCAAATTTGGCAGAAGTAATCTTGAATACCTTAAATATAAATGGCAGCCCACTGGTTGTGTCTTACACAGGTTCATCTCTCTGTCTCTCTTCCCAGAACAAAATATATGATAATGCTTTAAAAAGAATGAGGATATATATATGAGTTTAAATTATATATATTAATAGTATAAATTTTTAATTATTTAGTTTATAGTACTTTAAAGACCAATGAGATTTATAAATGTACCTAAATTATATATATACTGATAATGTAAAAAATTTTACGCTACTAATATAGTTTGACTGTGATAGTATATTACTAATCAGTCAAACCAAGTTACCACCAATTACTTAAAATTACCTTAGAAGTGACTTTGTTCTTGTGATGTCAATGCATAGCAATTAAACTTTATATATATCAGGAAAGTCTTTTAACTTTCAATTTTTATTTTGTCTGGTAGTCATAGAAATAACATAAGATATTTAAGACCACGTTCTAAGGATACTTTTGATATGATTCGTGTGTAATTTTTTTTGCTAAATTTTATAATGGATTGCAATATAAAATGAATTGAAGAAAATACTTCGTTTGCATTTGTTTATAAAAGTTAGATATGCAAAGGAAGTGAAATAATACTATGGATTCTAAAGCATCAAACTTTTCTTGAGAAAACACGTTAATAACACTAGATGATTTATTCACGTTTTGATGGATAATTGTATCGGTAAAAAATAATAGGTATTCCACAAAATTAATTAAGGTACGTGCTTGCTGGTCGGGAAATCACGAGAATCAGGAAAAAAAATGACTAACTATATATACTCAAAAATCAATGGGTTTAGGAGTTTAGAGCATGTGGTCCTCCTTTGGACGTGTACTTCAAATGAAGGAATATTTAGAAGGCAATAATGGAGCATTACCTATTTATGTTCGAAAACTAAAATGAACAGGCCTGAACCTACTAGATTGAAATGAAAAATCCACCGAGGAAATATAACAATGTATCTTGTTGATAAAGATATTAATTAAAACGTTTTCCTAATAATAAATGAAGTTTGACTAAAATTTTAATTTCTTCAGAGGATAAATATCAAAGTGGTGGGGGAGGGACTTGATGCTAATTATGTTTGTTGAAATCTATTACCAATAACAAAAAATGTTGCGCGTGTTTCATTCCGTTCTAACTAGTTGATTTCTTTGTGTTTTTGGAATAATTTGTAGATTTGATGGAAAAGATTTTTTGACAAGATTTAAGGGAAAGAAGATTATGTATGTTGGGGATTCTTTGAGTCTTAATAATTTTGAATCCCTTCTCTGCTTACTAAATGCTGCAGTCCCAGATGCAAAATTCAATCAAGAGATATATAAGGAAAATGTCACTGTTACATTTCTGGTAAAACTCTTTTTTTGTTTATGCAAATTATGTACATAAAAATCGTAATGAAATCTATGCGGCACGAATTTAAAATAGTCAAATAAGGAAATATTCTTTACATCAAAAATTGTGTGAATATGTTGTAGAACACTAAAATATTTTTCTTTAAATTACAGGATTATGGAGTTCAAGTCGTATTATTTCATTCGAACCTTTTAGTAGACGTTGAAGTTGAACCTATGGGACGAGTACTGAAACTCGATTCACTAAAAAATGGACAGATTTGGAAGGAATTTGACTTGTTGATTTTCAATACTTGGCTTTGGTATTCAACACGAGGATCCCAACAACCGTATGTTGATTAACATTCATATTTTTCTAATTTCTTTTGTACTCTTAACTTTATTCTGCCGAAAGGAGTCTTCGTCTAGTTTTATGAATTACCGTTTTGTGACTAGGTCACTGATACAAGTAATCAATTTGTACAATATAATCAATTTGATTTGGCTCTTCATTGGGTCCCACACATAAACGAGCTTAATGCATCGAGTTGTTCTGTTAATTTTATTATTATTTAAAGAAATATAAATTAACGATTTGTGAATACTGGTTGAAGGTGGGATTTTATTGAAGTTGGTGGCAAAATATCGAAAGATATGGACCGGGTAGAAGCTTTCCGGGCTGGACTAAATACATGGGCCAAATGGGTTGAAACAGATGTGGATACAAACAAAACCAAAGTTTTCTTTCAAGGAGCATCTCCAGCCCATTACCAGTAAGTATTTTTATTTATTTATTCATAGAGTACTACTTTTTTGAGCTATAATATTAAGTAGGCGTTTGGCCATAAGTTTTGAAAGTTTTCTTTCAAAAAGAATTTCAAATATATATTTGTTCATATAATAAATTTAGTTTTGGGGAGATTTTGAAAATCAAAATTTCAAATCCCAAATATAGCTTAAGACCTCGGCTTACCCCTCTTTCTCCACTCGAATCTAAAGTTCAACGGCTTTCATTGTTGACAAACACCTGCTTTTTGGGTCAAATCATGATCATTTTGGACTTTTTGGCTTGAAAAAAAAAAGATCTTTTAACATGCCAAAACCTGCCTCAAAATTCATGTCCAAACCCATTTTCAATTTCACATCAAACTTCACCAAAATCGGCTTTTTCAAAAACATTTGGGAATCTATGTCCAAACGGGTCCAACGTCAATATTGTTTTTTCTTGTAATTTATATCTTTAATTACTACTAATTATTTTATAATGGATGTTCAGTGGATCAGATTGGGGTGAACCTAATGTGAACAATTGCTTGAACGAAACAACTCCAGTAAATGGATCAACATACCCAAGTGGCTTACCAGTCGCAGTAGAAATAGTGAAAGAAGTGTTGAGTAATATTTCAAAACCAGTATTTTTACTTGACATAACAAAACTCTCACAACTGAGAAAAGATGGGCATCCTAGCAAATATAATGCTTTTAAAGGCATGGATTGTACTCATTGGTGCCTTGCTGGAGTTCCTGATACTTGGAATCAGATTTTTTATGCATCTCTTATTTAATTTAGAGAATATACAGTCAAAGTACTGACAGTAGAAAATAGGAATTTTGTGTCTTAAAGAAATATATACAGTCAAACTTCTCTATAATAGTCTCGTTAGTTTCGTATATTTTTTAATATTATTGCAAATTGTTATTATAGAAAACATATATTTTAACAGAACATAAAATTTAGTTCCGAAATAACTTGACTTTTATAAGGAAGTGATGTTATATAAGAATATTGTTATAGACAGATCTGACCTTAAAACATACATTCGAGTATGATTTTGTTCGCGTAACGGCTTATGCCACTGTGCAATTTTTTATTCAATATGATGAGGTGTTATAACTTTATAATTATATTCTTTTGTGTCAAGATGATCACCTCTCTAGTTGTCAGTTTTACTTCTGTTGCACATATAAATGTCAAGATGATCACCTCTCCACTGAAGAAGAAGAAGAGACTTCTTGTTTGGATGGTTGTTACCTCATACTTGCTCTATTGTATCGTAATGTTACTTTAAATATAATGTTTGTTTTGATTGTTACTTAAATTTTACTATATCATACCGTTAAATTTATTGTTACGTAACGACGAAAAGTATCACTTTATGAAACAACCGATTTGGTGTGATCGCGTCGCTACCTTATTTTTTTTCTCATCTTGCCATTCCTTATTATTAAATAATTATATTTTATCCTTTACTCTTATCTTTTTATATAATAATTTCACCTCATACCTTACTTTTTCTTTATAATATTGCAAGTTCATTGTTCATATTGTTGGTGCATGATATCATGAAAAGTCGACAAACAATACAATATATCCTAATATTATATATATTAAAATGATACAGTACAATACACACAACACAATACAGATATATTATGAAACGATACATAATAGTCATGCAAATAAGATGTAAGGATATGGTATGTATCCAAGAATCTTTATGAAGCATAAAACTTTGAGTTCAATTTGAAGAAAAAAAACGTGATTTTCGTAACAATCTGAATAAGGTACATATCACAAGGCTCCTTTTATAGGATTATATGCAATTAGATGAGAGGTAGCTTGCATATCTCAAGTACAAAATAGGGTGGTCAAATCTAAACGAATGATCATGCTTATTGTTCAAGTATTTTCTTATTGGATATTAATGTACACTTCCACAACTTCACTATTTTACACCATGTGCTCTGTACATGTCATCAAAATTTACCATGATAAAGTGGCTCATGCATGTACTTAATCACCTTTCCATTTCTATCCACACTATTGTTTCATCTCACTTTCTTTCCAGCATAAAAGTTAAATGTTTCCAGCATAATATATATATATATATATATATATATATATATATTAGTTAAGCATCTGCAAATTTAAAAACAAACTTTTCAATAAGCGACCAAAACAGGACTGTAGTAATAAAGACACTATTATGACAATTACTATCATTCCTTAATTAATCACTAGTAGCAGCAGCAACGCACGTGTTACATTGCTTGTCTTGATTTTAATGACGCTACAAAATCTTAAAATACTAGCTCTATATCTTTTATTTATCAACCAGAAAATATCTCATCCCAATTGTTATTTTCAGGGATCTTTTATACAGTTTTATTCGTTTGCTTAGAAAGAGAGAGAAGATGGCTAAAGGTGTGAATAGTACTTTAGTATATATTCTTGGTGCCTTGTTTATGGTGAGTTTTGTGTTCGTTTTCGAAGCCATGTTGACAGTATTCTCAAGGTTTTATTTGGATGCATTTGCCAAGAAGTTAGTTCAAATTGAAAGAAATACAAAAGGAATATCAAAACATGAACAATCAGAAATTAGAAATTGCAACTTGTTTGAAGGGAGTTGGGTGTTGGATGATGATCTTGAACCTTTATATAACACAACAACTTGTCCATTTATTCGAAAGACATTTGATTGTACCAAGCGCCCTGATCATCAGTATCTTAAATATAGATGGCAACCTACTGCTTGTGATTTACCAAGGTATTTTCTCTCATCCTACTCGTGAAGTCAGAAATTTCGCTATAAGTATTCAAAGTTTAATATTTATGTATAAATAGCAACATTTAGTTTACACACGATACATAGGGTGTTCAACCGACCATCCTTTTGTTGGCGGTAGCTCGGTCGGCCTTGGCTGTGCTCTCATCTGATTTACCTAGTTAACCGATTTTATTTTAATTTACCTCTATTTGTACCTGTCGTTGGGGGAAAGTTTGGTTTTCTACAAAAAAAAAAAAAAAAAAAAA
>MCJB01047995.1:7826-27278 GCA_002018475.1 Nicotiana obtusifolia | reverse complement strand
AAAAAAAAAAAAAAAAAACATATATATATATATATATATATATCACAATAGATGATACTTAGTTAATTAATACGTCAGAATGCATAGTTTGAAAGAATTATAGAAATAATATTTTCCAGTGTATGCATCGATCTCACGTGTAGTTTCTTTTGCAGGTTTGATGGTAGAGATTTTTTGAAGAGATTCAAGGGGAAGCAGATCATGTTTATTGGGGATTCTCTAAGTTTAAATAATTATGACTCATTTTTATGCTTACTCTATGTTTCAGTGCCTGGAATAAATTATAAGACCAAGTTAACCAACCAAAGCGTTACTGTAATATTTGAGGTAATTAGTAATAATATTCTTCATTTTCTTTGTTGGACTCTATATTTTATTACATTTTCCTAAACCAATAAACTCAAAAGTGAAAGATGGTCTAGCTTATTAAGATGGAGAGAGTACCATTATAATGTGAATGGTGAATTCGAATGCCATTTTTATCTTCATATCATACATTATTTTTCTGGACTTTCATTTGCAGGATTACGACGTTTCAGCCACATTATTCAACTCATTATACCTCGTAGACGTTGAAGAGGAACATATTGGAAAAGTATTAAAACTCAATTCCATTAAAAATGGAGAGATTTGGAAGCAAGCTGATGTTTTGATCTTCAACACTTGGCTTTGGTGGGCAAGAAGAAAGCCAAGGCAACCGTATGAACTCACATTACCTACTCACTATTTTCTCTATAAGGAATTAGGTTATACACATCAGACGTCTAAATATTATTTACATTATCAATATAATTTAACTTGTGATAATAGGTAATTTATTATTTTTATGAGATTATCATTTAAATATTATTATGTTAAGCAGAAGCTTTTTTTTGTTTTGAAATTGTGTAAATATGCATAGGTGGGATTATATTGAGGATGGTGGCAAGATAGTGAAGGATATGAATCGTATGGTTGCATTTCGAAGAGGTTTAAGCACATGGGTCAAATGGGTTGAGACAGAAGTGGATCTAACCAAAACTAAAGTTTTCTACCAAGGGGAAGCTGCTTCTCATCACTAGTAAGATATAATTGTTGATTTTAATTCTAGGAAAAGAATCCATGTATGCTCATGTATTATTCGAAATATCTCTCGTTTTGCCTTCCATTAAACTTTTGGTTTATTAGTTTTTTTTTACATTACCAAATCATCTCATATTAGGCCTTAATTGTCATAAAGGAACTTCATCATGAAATTGATGGACATGGACTCCACGAGTCCAAATCCGGTAAGGAAAAAATGTTCCAATTTATTTGGGCACGTGTACATATAGTCATTTTCAATGATACTATTAAAAATTAGCCATTACTTATTTTGTTTTGAAATTTAAAACTTAAAGTTTTAACTTCAGAACAAGTCAAAATAATTTTTGTCCTGAAAAAATTGAACTGAAAAACTGAAATTCAGACGCACTAACTAATTCCTAAATATCAACCCTTTAGAATAGCTACCTGATGTCAATTCTACAATTTATTTACCTTTCAACTTTTTACTATGATTCAAAACCATCACGCATAACTATGTTAGGAGTTCAAGGCAAAAGCAAGACTCTTTCCGAAATGTAAGAGAAATGTTAGAACCAAAAATCTAACACATGGGAAAATTGATAATAATAATAATAATAACAACAAAAAATCATTGTAATTTTACAAACTGGGGTCTGGAGAAAATAGTATGTTTGTAATTTTATTCTTACCTTGAGAAGGTACGGAGGCTGTTACCATAATTCTAACTGATTTGTGCACTTTGTTTTTTCTCAGCGGAGAAGATTGGGGTGAGCCGGGAGTGAAGGGTTGTTTAAATCAAACAATACCAGTAGCTGGATCAATTTACCCAGGTGGTTTGCCATTACCAGCAAAAATTGTTAAAGATGAGTTGACGAACAAGTCAAAGACAATATTTCTGCTGGATATTACAATACTAACCCATTTAAGAAAAGATGGACACCCAGGCAATTACAATGGCTATGGAGGCGTTGATTGTACACATTTTTGCCTTTCTGGAGTTCCCGATACTTGGAACCAACTCTTTTATGCTTCTCTTCTCCATTTAACGTCTTAGAAATTAAACATCGAAGAGAATTTTTGGGAAAAGATTATGTATTATTCTCTCTTTTTTCCACCTTCTTGTTTACTGTACCACTTCTTTTTTTGAACATTGAATCCAATATTAATAGCCTATTCGGCCAAACTTTTTCAATTTTAGTATTTTTTCTCAAAATTTAAGTGTTTGGTCAAGTTTTTGGAAGAAAAAAAAAGTATCTTTGAGGAGAATCAGAAACAGTTTTGGAGAAGCAGAAAAAAGTAGTTCCTCTCCAAAAACACTTTTGAGAAAAATTCACTTTAGGATTAGTTTTTAAAAGCTTGGCTAAACACTAATTGTTGCTTAGAAGTGTTTTTCAAATTAAGTTGTCAAACACACACTGCTTCTCACTAAAAGTACTTTCGAGAAAAAACACTTTTTAAAATAAGCTGATTTTACAGCTTGGCCGAACGGGCTTTAAGACAACTTGATATGTACCGATTACTTATTTTCTAATTCTAGCAGTGAAACACTTGCATTTTGTGTGTACGGAAATCCATATATTGACATTTAATTGATTACACGCTTATTTGCGAAATCAAACAAAGGACTCTGTCAATCAAACAAAATATTTTATCGATTTGTTAGATTGATCGACTTTGGTTCATCAATCCATAACCCTCTTATCCCAAAACTACAAGAAAATGAGTAATTTAATGACGATTTCATCAAATCGATCGTTCCTAAAAAAACTGTAATTGTTTGCTCACGGATTAAAAACCCAATTTATAGAAGGTAATTAATAAGCGATAATTTTTGAGTAATTTTGTGTAAACTTAGCAATTAGAGCATAAATAGTACATTTTGGGATTGTTATAGTAACTATTTTACATATTGAACTACTTTGCAACAACAAAATTTGTCCCCAGAAGTTATCATAGCCAGTTTATGCGACAATAGTGTATGCGAAATGTACCTCTCCCCAGGGGTTATCATAGCCAAAGGGGTGGAATGGAAGGACCATCATCTAAAGCTACAAGCCAGAACAAAAAGGACCTCACCCTCAATGTTTCTAATGATTAACACAATTTCATGGAACATTAGGGGCATAGAGTCCCAACAAGCTTTTTGAAGACTTAACACTTTATAAATACAATACAAAATACCTTTAATTCCGTTACAAGAACCAATGATAAGGTCTACAAAAATTGAACACTACAAACTACAATTGGGCTTACAACACTGTTACCTCAATTGTAACAACAAAATCTGATTGTTCTCGTCATCAGATGTATCAGTGAATATATTAGAAGATTCAGATCAGCAGGTGACATGTCAAATAACTCTTACAACATTAGGTACACCGGTTTATGCGACAGTAATGTATGCGAAATGTACCACACGTGAGAGAGGATAATTGTGGGATGAATTAAGAGCTTGAGAATCCAACATACGAGGGCCATGGGCTGTTGTAGGTGACTTTAATGTAATTCTCACTGCAAAAGAAAACTTTGGGGGAAGACCATATAGCCTAAGCAAAAGCATCGATTTCATAAACTATATAGATGATTGTGGGTTATAGGATGCAGGTTTTATGGTGCTAAATACACTTGGTGCGACAACAGGAGACCAACCAAAACAACATGGAAAAGACTAGACAGACCTCTTATAAACTCAAGGTGGACAGATACACTAAATGAAACATCTGTCACATATCTAGCAAAAAAAATTTCAGACCATGCACCTCTACTAATCAACTTGAAGACATCAGATAATACTGGACCAAGATACTTCAAGTTCCTAGATATTTGGGCAGAGCATGAAGATTTCATCAAAGTAGTCCAAAAAGTGTGGCAGGAACATATAAGAGGTAACCCTATGTGGATCCTTCATCAGAAATTAAGGAAGGTTTGCCATAGATTAAGTTGCTGGTCTAGGGAAGCGTTTGGAGATATATATGAGGAGCCTAAGAAACTAGAAAAAGAAATTGAGAATCTGGAGGAAGAACTGACATTGAATAACACAGCCGAGAGAAGGTCAGACCTAAATAAAACAAAAGCAAACTACTATCAATATTTAAAAATTCAAGATGCAGCCCTGAGACAAAAGGCGAAAGCAAATTGGTTGTAGGACGGAGATAAGAATAGTGCATACTTTCATAGTGTAATAAAAGGAAGAAGGAAACGACTCAACATTCAAAGAATTCAGGATTATAATGAAGAATGGAGAATAGGTGAACAAGATATTGCCACAACAGCAATAAAACATTTTCAAGGAATATTTAACCATAATGAAGCATCAAATGATATGTCTACGTTGGATTATTTAACACCAAAAGTCATAGAGGAGGATAATGAAATGCTGACAGCAATTCCACAGGCCCGAATGGACTAAATTTCCTTTTCTATCAAAGATGTTGGAAAGTTATTGCGGAAGATGTATACAATGCAGTGGTTTCCTTCTTTCAAGGGGCCTCTATCCCGAGATTCTTTACTCACACTTGCCTGGTAATGATTCCAAAGGTGGAGTTCCCCTAAAAGCTATCAGAACTTAGGCAAATTAGCTTGTGTAATGTTTCGAGTAAGATATTTGCAAAGATGTTAAATGCTCGACTGATGCGGATCTTACCAAAAATAGTCTCCAATAATCAGTCAGGATTCGTTAGAGGGAGATTAATTTCTCAAAATATACTACTAGACAAGAGATCATCAGAGATATATCCAAACCAAAGAAAGGAGGAAATGTAGTACTAAAACTTGACGTGGCAAAGGCTTACGACAGGGTCGACTGGTCTTACCTGTGTAGTCTAATGAAGAAATTGGGTCTCTCAAACAAATGGGTGGAGCTAATACATACACACATTTCGAGCAACTGGTACTCTCTGATAGTTAATGGTCAAAGATTTGGGTTCTTTAAATCACATAATGGACTGAGGCAAAGCGACTCTGTCTCACCTTCACTATTTATATTGAGTGCAGAGCTTCTTTTAGTGATGTTGAATAACCTTCAAAATCGGATGAGGTACTTGCATAGGCCATCCGCTCTAAAATATTTAGGTTAATACATCATTAAGGAAAGAATCAGTCGAGGATGGCGAGAGGATAGCGAGGTTCGCGGTAAAGAAGGCAGTGATGGCCGAGGTCGAGCATCGTTGATGGGATAGCAACGGCTAATTTTCGAAATAAGATATTAAAGATAATATTCTCTGCACTTGTACTATTAGTATTTGCTAGGTATATGTGTCAAATATATAAGGAAAAAAGAAAAGGAATAGGGGCATGTAATATTCATTTGATAAGAACACTTATGAGAAGAAGATTATCTCTCTCCGATAAATATAGAAATATTATCTTTTGATAAAGATTTTTGCTCATATTATTCCACACCTTTCCACCAGATCCGAGGATTGTTCAAACAAATCTTAGATCTTTCTGTCACTCATCATTGTTAGGAGAAACATTCTTCCAATGCATCCATTATTGGGTAAATCATTCTCCCTATTTACTTAAATGCCATTTATTGCTATTTATTGCTAGGTACACCTCCATTACTGCCCATACTTTAAGAATATTTTGTACTTATTTTCGTCAACCCTTTACGAGATTTGTCCCCATCTCCCACTCGTTTCTAAGATTTGCATCTAGAGTTATTATCCTTAACTAGATTTAACCCAGTATTACTTAAATTTAGCCAAAAGTTACACATATTGGTCAAACAATTTGGCACCATCTGTGGGGATTTTCTAGTTAAGTCTTTTAGTTTCGTCTAGATCTACAGTCGGCACTAGTTACTAACGTAAAAACAAAAAAAAAACAAGAACCTTTTTCTCTCTACATGCATAGATCTAATATGGCAGGCAACAGAGAAGGAAGAACGAGAATAATGAGCGACCTCCCAACCAACCTCATGAACATCATCCACGAAAGCTCTGAAGCAGTGGACGAGGACACAACGCCCAATACCTCTCCTAGGCGAGGTGGATCACCCCTTCCCCACTGCAACATCACAAAATCTCTTGGTAAGACAGCCTCCACATCCGTGGGAGAGGAGGCACCACTAGCAATAAAGAAGCTCCTTGAGGCCTGGCTAACTGATACACTAACCAGCATCCTCCATAAGCCCGTTCGGGACGCAGCCGCAGAAAATGCGAGAAACTGTGTTACGCCACCAGTGAACGAGCAACAGGATCAACCTCCCTTTCCTCCCATGACGACGGGTATCACTCACAGTGTTGTTAACAATACAGGTGACGATGCTCTCACGGCCATTCTGAAAATGATGGAGGAAATAGAAAAAGAGAACAACGTGCTTCAGGCCCAAATGAGAGAACACCAAGAAAGGGTCGATAAAATACCGGGCGCCCCTAAGCTATTACCGAAGAGAGATGCCGGTCGGTTCGTCGAGAAGCCATACAGTGATAGTGCTGCCCTACATGCCATACCAAAGACGTTTAAGATGCCGCCCTATCTAAAAATATACGACGGCACAACCGACCCCGAAGATCATGTGACCCACTATGTCACCGCCGGGAAGGGCAATGACCTCACTAAGGAACAAGTATCCTCCATTCTGCTAAAGAAATTTGGCGAAACCCTCACGGGAGGTGCATTAACCTGGTATTCGCAACTGCTTGCACGCTCCATCAAAACCTTTGAGGAAATGGACGATTAGTTCGTAACGGCCATGCCGGGGCCAAAGAGTCCGAGACTAGAGTAAACGAAATCTTTGCTATTAAACAGTCTCCAGGAGAGGGGCTGAGGGATTTTCTCGCCTGTTTTAACCGAGTAAGGATGACCTTGCCAAATGTATCGGAAGGAATGGCGGTAGCAGCTTTTCAAAACAGACTGAGCAGAAATAGTTCAAGGGCAACAAGAAAATTATTAAGTCGGCTTATGAAGTACCCCCCAAGTACTTGGGATGAAATACACAATGCATATTGTGCCGAGGTTCGAGCAGATGAGGACTACCTAAATGTTCCGACTCATCAATTGACCTTGATACAAGCCAAATCCAGAAAAGATCAAAGAATGAAATTAGGAGGGACCCGGTAGCTCCATGAACCAACAGGGAACGGCATCTCCCATACGTCAGAACCACCATGTACTCATCCCGCCATGAAGAAGGCCCACCCCGATCAAGAACAGGGACTCACCGGAATGAAAGAGGTATACCCCATTTATCATCCGCTAACAATTTTTGCGTGTCACCTACAAAGATAGTCTATGCCTTGGAGAAGCTTTGGACCAAAGGTGAAGTGGCCACAAAAGATGAGGTCGGACATGAATACCAGAAAATCAGATGCCCTCTACGAGTTTCATCAAGAGCAAGGACACAAAACCGAAGACTGCATCGCCCTAAGACAGGAGGTCATAAACATGCTACGACAAGGACACCTCAAAGAATTGTTGAGCGACCGGGAAGGACCAACTTTTCCAGGGGACGCGAACAACATTAGGGGCTGCCGAAACCGCCCTTGCTAGCCTACACCATCCATATGATCATCGGTAGCGGTGATGACGCTTCCATCAACAGTTTGAAGTGTGAGCACCTAATTTTTGACCACAATCAAAATTTTTATCACTTTTTAGTATGTAAATATTCTTTGAGATACATATTTTAGCTTTTGTTTTGCCTTTTATAGACTTTTCTTTAAAAAATTAAAAATCATAAAAGATTCATATATTTGAATTACTAGCTTTGTTTTAACTTGCAAAAGAAAGAAATTCACAAAAATATGTTTTTCTTCTAAGACTAGCAATTTCATAACTTTTTCCTTAGTAGTTTCTTATAGTTTTTTAGTTCTTATTTTTAGTGTAGTATCTTTAATTTTGATTATCCTTCATAAATAAAAAAAGAAAAAAGAACCAATGCAAAATGCCACCTACCGAGATTCTTCCATATCTTTTGTAACAAACTCACATGCTCTCAATCAAAACTCACATGCACATACACACTCTTATTTTCTTGGTCACCAATTAATCCCTATGCCTACACCTATATATCTTCCACTCACTCACACAATTAAGGGATCAGGCACAAACACACAGAGAGAACAAAGGAAGGGGATCTGGAGAACAAAAAAAAACACGAAAGAAGGGGAGGGGAAAGAAGAGAAAAACAGAGGAGACGGGAAAGAGCAAGAAAACACAGCAACAATGCCACAACTTGATAGAGAGCTGGCCAATTTCTAGCTCTTCTTCCTCAGGTATTTGTCCTCCAAAACTAGCCACGAAAAGTAGCTTAAACCAGCCACCATATAACTCCAAAAACAGTCCAAAAATCACCTCAAAACAACCTCAAAACACCCTAGAAAAGACCCCTCATCAATCCAAAAAAAAAAAAAACGCAACTGAAAACTCCATGGAAACACAGCTCAAAACTTAGCAAAAATCAACTGCAAAACAGGTCCAAAACGCCACCCTTTTTCCACCTGAAAACACCCCAAAATCCGCCCCAACAACCACCCCAAAACAACCTCCAAAACTCAGCAAAAGTCCAAGCCAAAAACTCCATTGAAACAGGTTGGAAAATCTGTCCAAACATCACCTTTTCAAGGTATTGTTCAGTTGGGTAGGAGTTTAAAATTCAAAATCATCCACTCAAGTCGAGGTCGGGTTCGAGTTTTCCTGTTGATATTCAAATCGTGGGTCTATTATTGCTGTAGTAGCTGTGCTATTCGAACTCTTATAGAGTTCCGCTGATGTAATGAAGAAAGTTTACTGCCTGAAGGTCCATCTCTCATTTTATACTTGACTAATACATTATCTTGGTGATTATGGTTGTGAATCCTTGAGCATAAATAAACTTCTGTTTGTCCCTGATAAGCATGATTTTATTTTTAATTTGATCTTCGTATTTTTCATGTTTATATCACTATAATCCGAATATTTTATTGTTTGGATCTACTGCATTGCTATTTGAGCGTGTTTTTAAGTTAGTATTATTTCATTATTAAATTGGTCTAGTGAAAGTTAAGAAAGATACTTGTCAAAAGCTTTTAAGTTGAATCTGATAAGGTAATCGGCCAAATGTTTAAGTCTAGTGATTTAATACACATAAGAGCTCTAGTTGGCCAAATTGTTAAATATTCTTAGGCTAGCTCACCTTTCCATAACTAATTTACTACATTTTTCTCCACAAATAATTCCATAATTCATGACCTTACAATAATCTCAAAGTTTAGGAAGAATAATGAACATTGTTAGAGTGCTTTAGGCGCGTTTTAAATTTATTCTCATGATTATG
The DNA here is from genome assembly GCA_002018475.1 of Nicotiana obtusifolia. Lineage (NCBI taxonomy): Eukaryota > Viridiplantae > Streptophyta > Magnoliopsida > Solanales > Solanaceae > Nicotiana > Nicotiana obtusifolia. The sequence goes on along the minus strand of MCJB01047995.1, from coordinate 17,971 downwards.
TATCCGTTTGCGTGACATAATTATGATTCCCAAAATAAATCAAGGTACGTTCGCGCGACCTTGACCAAACAATCTTAATAATAATAAAGTATTATTAATTGTGTACACGTATGTGTGACATGATTTATAGCGCACTAATAAAACGAATTCCCACACACGTGGTTCGTTTCAAGATAATTCCACAACGCCATAATCAAGTAATTTAAAAGCAGTGAAAGGTAAAACACACATAGGTTCTAAAACACGTAATTAACAATTAATCCATGTATGATTAAAAGCGACCGTGCTAAAATCACGAAATCCAGGAGTGCCTCACACCTTCTCTCGGGTTAATAGAATTCCTCACCTAATTTTCTGGTTTCGCAGACTTAAACAGAGTCAATTTTCTCAATTTGGGATTTTAAAATAAACCGGTAACTTGGGACACCATAATAAATATTCCAAGTGACGACTCTAATTAAATAAATAATCTCATTTCGAACAATGTCACTTTAATTGGAGAAAATCCCTATTCTTCGGAAAAAGGAGGTGTGACATGAAGTTCACCACAACCCACAAGCTCAAACGATCGATCACCCACGAATGGTATGATGAAATCGAAGAAAGTATCATTTTCGATAAGTCAGATACCGACGGTTTGGCTTTCCCTCACTATGATGCTCTCGTAATCACTTTACGAATTTTAGATACTGACGTAAGACGGATTATGGTGGACGATGGGAGCGGAGCGTGTATTATCCATCCTCTAGTACTCGCACCAATGAAAATCGAGGACAAGATAGTGCCACGCTGCATCACCGGAACGATCGGGCAGATTGGCCAAATGGGCCATCGAACTGAGTGAGCACGATATTACATATGGACTGCAAACGGCGATAAAGTCACAGGTCCTCGCAGACTTCATCGCCGACTCAGTGCAAAAATAATGCCCGAAGTCGAAAAAGAAGCCGTCCACGCTTCTCCCCAAACACAAGACCTCTAGGTCTTGCGCACCGATGGCGCGTCTAACGCGTCAGGATCTGGGCTGGGACTCGTACTCGAAGTCCCAACAGGAAAAAGTGATTCGCCAGTACATAAGATGCCCGGACATGACTAACAATAAGGCCGAGTATGAGGCCGTAATTGTAGGACTGAGACTAGCATTCAAATACGGGGCGAAGCGGCTAAGGTTGCGCTGTGATTCTCAACTCGTGGTCAACCAAGTCACAGGGACTTTCCAAATTAAAGAGTAAGGGTTGCAAAAGTACCAGACCGAAATATGCAAGCTACTACCCGAGTTCGACGAATGTAAGCTCGACGAGATCCTCCGAGCACAGAACACCGAGGCGGAAGGCCTCGCCAAATTAGCAGCAGCCACCAAAAATATTATGACCAGAGAAAGAAATATGGTCCGCCTCCTCCACTCATCGATAGATCAAGTCGAAGTAAGAACCATAAACTTGACTTGGGACTGGTGCAACCGTATTGTTGCATATTTGCAGGATGCCCAGATGATAAAAAAGAAGCCAAGAAACTTCGAATGCAAGCAGCCAGGTACAACGTCATTCATAACAACTTATACAAGAGGACGTATGGCGGCCCCCCGGCAAAATGCTTAGGCCCAAATCAGACGCGGTGCGTCCTTGAAGAAGTCTACGAAGGCCACTACGGAGCCCATTCCGGCAATCGAGCTTTAGTCAGATGCCTCATACGGGAAGGATACTACTGGCTCACCATAAAGAAAGAGGCCGCAGATTTCGTAAAAAAATGCAAGCAGTGCCACAAGTACGTCCCGATGATCCACCAAGCAGGCGAGCACCTCCACTCACTCACTTCCCCTTGGTCGTTCATCAAATGGGGAATGGACATCGTAGGCCCCCTCCCGGCAGGGCGAGGTAACGTACGATTTCTTTTGGTTTTAACTGACTGTTTTTCTAAATGGGTAGAAGCAGGAGCATTCGCCCAAATACACGAACAGAAAGTGATCGCCTTCATATGGAAAAACATCGTATGTCGTTTCGGCCTCCCCAAAGTGATCAGTTGCGACAACGGACCCCAATTTACAGGAAAAAAGATCGCCGAATTTTTTGAGAAATGACATATCAAAAGAATACTCTCAACACCGTATCACCCCGTAGGTAACGGGCAAGCGGAATCCTCCAACAAGTCCATACTAAACATCATGAAAAAGAAACTCGAAGACACTAAGGGACTATGGCCGAAAATATTACCAAAAGAACTTTGGGCTTACCGAACAACTCCAAAGACGAGCACAGGAGAAACACCATACTCGTTAGTCTATGGGACTGATGCAACAATACTGGTCGAGGTCGAGGAGCCCAGCCCAAGATACTCCCGCGAAAGTGGACCCCCGAGCGATGACAGTAAAATATAGGAACTCGACAAAGTCGAGGAATGAAGAGATATGGCCTATGTTAGAATGGTCACCCAAAAGCAACAAACAGAACGTTATTATAACAAAAGGGCAAAAATCAGGCCACTCAAAGTCGGTGACTACGCGCTTAAAGCTAAAACAAAAGCAAGCAAAGACCCGCGAGAAGGTAAACTAGGAACAAACTGGGACGGCCCCACAAAATCACGACGACGGCAAACAAAGGGTCATTAACACTAGAAACAATGGAAGGAAAGGGACTACCAAATAATTGGAATATTACACACCTCAAGTACTTCAACTTTTAAGAAAAAGCGTCCTCCAAGTCGTACTTTTTTCCCTCACTCGAGTTTGTCCCAATTGGGTTTTCTCAAGGAGATTTTTAACGAGGCGACGAAGAGGACACTTCAAGTTGAAATACGAACAGACGGAGGCACAAGACGGCCAGTTCATTGCTCGACCTTTCAATATGCTTCTCCAAGTCGACCAATGAAGGGACTAAATAGATTGGGACTAGAATGCCAGCCAACACTAGATAAACTGGGACTGGAATGTCAACCCGAAAAATATGTAAATTTCTCCAAGTGTATGAACAAAGCACAAATACATGAAGTTTACCCATGTTTTCGCCAAACGTACAGCTAAAAGCAACGTCGCCTCAACACCTATTCGACCCCCGGCCATAACTAAATATAGGTTATATTTGAGCTCGTTCGAATCAACACCTATTTGGCCCCCGGCCATAACTAAATATAGGTTATATTCTACCTCATTCGAATCAACAGCTATTCGGCCCCCCGACATACCTAAATATAGGTTATATTCGACCTCGTTCGAATCAACACCTATTCGGCCCCCGGCCATAACTAAATATAGGTTATATTCGATCCTTTTTGAATCAATACCTATTCGGCCCTCGGCCATGACTAAATATAGGTTATATTCGACCTCGTTCGAATCAACACCTATTCGGCCCCCGGCTATAACTAAATATCGGTTATATTCGACCTCGTTCGAATCAACACCTATTCGGGCCCCGGCCATAACTAAATATAGGTCATATTCGACCTCGTTCGAATCAACACCTATTCGGCCCCCCGCCATAAATAAACATGTAATGTGTTCGACCCCGTTCAAACCAACACCTACTAGCCCTCGGCCATAATCAAACGTAAGAATTTGTTTCAACCTCGTTCAACCTACTTGAACAAAGTTATTATAACTAGGGCAACCAAGCAATAAAATCAAAAAAGCATACAAACCCGAATAGAAGAAAATGAGTCAGGTACGAGTAACAGAACTAGCATTTCATACTTACAATATTTTTACAAAGGCTCGAAAACACGCCCACAAAAAAAATACATAAGTCTGCAGCTAAACAAAAAAGAAGGAAAGAAAAAACAACTAATTGCCGCCTGGCCTAACAGCGCCATCAACTTGATCGCCTAGTCATCTCCATCTGCCTCTTCGCCATCATCATTGCCAGCGGGATACTCATCCTCATACCAGGCGTCCTGTTCAATCCGATCCACGCCCGCACCCTCCTCAGCATCACCGGCCTCTGGTGTAGCGGGATCATAGCCACAAGCAACCCGAGCTCTGCGTGCCTTAACACGAGCATCCTCAAAGTCGGTCTCTGAAACAGCCCCCGCCCCCATCAGGTCGCTAAATATATCCAGCTGGACCTCGGCGTGAATCTATTCCTCGTACAAATCCTGTGGAACGTCAGGAAAAATAGAGGTACGGAAAGAAGATGGCCAAGCTAACAACTGCGCCTTCTCGGCCTCGAGAGCAGCAACTTGATCACAAAGGCCTGAAGCCTCTTTTTCCAGCTCCCCTATCCGTTCATCAAGCCGCTCCTCTCTGAGCCTGGCCGTCTCCAAAACTCTCCCGCTCAGAACGGAGAATGCAGATCACGATCTCCAAAGCCTCCGCTTTGCTCGCAGCCGCCAACTGGACCAACTCCGCCTCCTCTAAGTTTGCTGCCTTCTCAGCAACCTCACCACTCAGATCGTCCACTTTGAGTTGACACTCCTCGATCTCGAAGTGCAATGAGACCACCTGGGCTTGAAGATCGACACATTGAGCCTCCACCCCCTTTCTCACCTCAAGCTCTTCTTCTTTGTCCCTTAACGCCCCCTCAAGGACGCTGCATTTTCCGATGAATCTTACCAACTCGTCATCCTTCTCCTTCAGTTCATCTCGGAGAGCCTGGAAATTGCCGCTCTCACCAAACCGTCTGTAGATCTCGCGGTGCTTGTTACGGTATTCACTATATTTCTGCTCCATCTTCTGAAAAATAGCCTTACACCTCTCCTCTCATTGGTCGCTCTCAATCACCAAAATCACAGTCTGAAAGAAAGGGAAACAGAAAATGAAGAGTAAGAACGAAGATTTGAAGTCTACATACAAAAACGAAGAGGGATCGAAGAACTTACCCTAAGAGCGAGGCCGGATATGCTCCTAGATAAAGTGGCATCCTTCAGCTTTTCAAGGGTTTTACCCTCCACATTAGAACAGAGGGGACCAAGAGAAGGGACCATGTCCTCTGTGTCAACCAGCAAATTCCGATCCATGGGGATCGCAATAGTCTGCGTGGTCCCCTCTAATATTACTTCAAGTCAGGTAAGTTCCTCCCCCATCATCCTCACCTCCTCGGCTACGCATTTTCCTTTTATGTCGGCCCTTGAAGATGGCTCATCCTGCCGCAAGTCGTCAGGGACTCTCGCCGATGGCCCTTCAAATTCCATCACGGTCTCAAGGAGAGACGTGCCTTTTTTTGGCTTCAGATGATGGCGGAATCACGGGCAGTAATTCGACGTCATCTTCAAGATCTATGGTCGCCGTCTCTCGGACAACCAAAATCCCCCATCACTAAATTCACCGCACGGATAGCTCCTTCACCGATGTCCACTGATCTCCTCTTGCGGGGAAGCAAGTTGCCACCATTCGGCGACGATTCCTCTTTATCATTCTCGTCTGCAAGATGATACAAAGGGGAAGTCGGGAGTTCTGCTGCAGATGTAGTCGATAATCGAGCAGACCTAGCCGGGGCAGAAGATGGAACAGAAGCAAATGACCGGGCAACCCTGGTCGCGGTCATAACTGGAACAGACTCCGAAGAAGAAGCAGCCTTCCTCTTACGAAATGCAGGAGTAGGAGCCCTCGGTCTCCTCGAAGATCCTCGAGCTGAAAAAGAAAGATTAAATGATAGTCACTCCCCATACAAAATTATAGCGAGCAAGCGACTATGAGGTCAAAACAGTATAGACAAAATATATATATATATATATAGATAAACTCACCGGTTGGGGAAGACACAGGCCCGAACTTCTTGAAAAAGGTCGGCCATTCACGAATCCCCACTATGTGAAGTAGAATTTGGATGACCCAGCCATGAATATCCCCGACCAAAGGAGGGGGCGTAGTCTCGGCTGCACGAAGAAGGGACGGAATGTCAGACTACGATTAAAACAGGCAGAACAAAAGATTAACAAAAAAGGGATAGTTACAAGCAAAATTCCAAGTCTCAAGGAATCCGCGCGCATTGACCACCACGTCCTCGGTCTTGACGAAAAAGTAGTTGAGCCAGAACTGGCGATTTTCCTTGTCGTCCATCTTCACCACCAGACATTTACTTCCTCGGTGGCGAAGGTGCAACATCATCCCCTATAGAAACTCGGGGCGAAGAGATACATCAGGTGGCGGAGTGTGACCCCGACCCCAGCCAACTCCGCATATTTCGTCAACATGCGGATAAGCTTGTAGATGTATAGAGAGAGTTGGGCCGGGCAAATGCCGTAATAGCAGAAAAATTCCTCCGCCAATGGGAGAAGAGGAGGAATAGCCAACGTAGAAAGGATACACATAGAACGTGTAATACCCAGGGCGTGTATTTGTACCACATCGCGCCCCGCTGGGATCAGATCGATATGGGCGGGAATTTTGAACTTTTCCCTAAGCTCAGCGAGATCGACCTCTTTCATCGCCGATTCAGAGACTTCAGGGTCGTCCTTAGGCATCTTCGAAAAGCCGAACATAACTTTTTCACTACGAGTGATTATTTCCTCTACCGTAGGAAAATTCTCGTCTTCAATGGCGTCAGAAACACTATCGCCATGAGGAGATATACGCACCGCCAAAGGGATAGAGTCAGTTGCCATGCCGGAACCAGTGGGTACGTTAACCATATTCTCGAGAGAAGATGTTTTAAGTATAGAAATGTTTGAAGCAGCGAAAATCACTAAAACTAGAAAGAAGTTTCGAACAAAGGAAGAAGAAGAAGAAGACACAGAGTTTGTTGGGAGCAAGAGGTCTCGTAAAAGTTGGGAATGTTACCCGCACACCCCTATTTATAAGGATGCAGGCATCGAAACCAAGGAACTAGCCATCATTACATGGCATTGTAACCGAAGCGGCAGACTCAATCAAGAAACGCACGCGAAATGAAGCAACATCTCGGGAAATCGCGTCATAATGACATTAGCCGCTATGACGTTACCTTGATTCGTGGGGATTTACGACTCCAGAACTTGTGGCTCACAATGGGACACGCTATCTAATCGCCCCAATCATCACGACTCGTTCATATCATTTAAACACTTCGGTCACGTTACACAATATCCGCTCATTAAGCCCGCCTAAGGCCGGCCTCAATAAGCGGAGGGACTAACTATATAGGCCAAAATCCACCGTAAAATATTTAGGGTAATGCATCATTAAGGAAAGAATCGATCGAAGACGGCCAGAGGATAGCGAGGTTCACGGTAAAGAAGGCGGTGATGGCCGAGGTCAAGCATCGTTGATGAGATAGCAACGGCTAGTTTTTGAAATAAGATATTAAAGAGAATGAATATTCTCTGCACTTGTACTATTAGGGTTTGCTAGTGATATGTGTCAAATATATAAGGGAAAAAGAAAAGAAATATGGCATGTAATATTCATTTGATAAGAACACTTTTGAGAAGAGGATTCCCTCTCTCGGATAAAAATAGAAAGATTACCTTTTGATAAAGATTCTTGCTCATATTATTCCACACCTTTCCACCAGATCTAAGGATTATTCGAACAAATCTTAGATCTTTCTGTCACTCATCATTGTCAGGAGAAACATTCGTCACATCCATCAATTATTGGGTGAATCATTCTCCCTATTTACTTAAATGTCATTTATTGCTATTTATTGCTAGGTACACCTCCATTACTGCCCATACTTTAAGAATATTTTGTACTTATTATCGTCAACCCTTTACGGGATCTGTCCCCATCTCCCACTCGCTTCCAAGATTTGCATCTAGAGTTATTATCCTTAACTAGATTTAACCCAATATTATTTAAATTTAATAGTTTAGCCAAAAATTACACCAAGACATGGGCCACAAGTAAACCACTTAGCCTTTGCAGATGATTCTATTTACTAGTGGGCGCAGAAGAACCTTAGAGCTGGTTATGAATGTTTTAACCGTGTACGAGAAAAATAAAAGTTGTTTCATGCTGAAGACTGATGCCTCCTTAAGTGCTATAACCAGGGTAAAAAGTATCACGGGAATGCGACATAAGGAATTCCCCACAAAGTACCTGGACTGCCCATTAATTACATGTAGACAAAAAATCACATATTATTCTGAAATAATTAATAAGGTGACAAGTGAAAGGGTGGCAAACTAAGCTACTATCTACAGGAGAGAAGTCAATTCTTATTAGGCATGTCTTATAAGCTATGCCTATGCATCTCTTAGCAACAGTAAATCCACCAAAAGGGGTCTTCGTGCGAATAGAGAGAATTCTAGCAAACTTCTTTTGGAGAGGTTCTGACGGAAATGATCGACACCATCAGATATCACGGAAACCTCGCTGTGGAAAGATTTTATGATAGCTAAATACTGCAAAAGGACACACCCTGTAGTTTCTCAATGGAGATCAGGGCAATCACACAGTTGGGGAAAAGGTGAAACAGAACATTGAATGGTTACCTAGATGAGGGAACGATCTCTTTCTGGTACGATAATTGGTCAAAACAAGGTCCTTTGTACAAACTCTTGCCATCATGAATGAAACCTAAAGATGTCCGATTAAAAGATGTCTCAGAAAGAGGCGATGCAATAATTAAAGACATACGAAACTCAGTCAAGAATATAGTGGACCAACACAAAATCAACTGGGAGCTTCTCAGTCTCCTCTGCATGGGGAAGTCTCAGACAAAGAAAAACTCAAGGAATAGTGAAAAATAGAATATGGAACAAGCATGTGCCTTTTAAAATGGCCTTCATGACCTGGAGGGCCATAAACGATAGAGCTCCAACAGATGAGAGGGTAGCAAGATTTGGTTACAACATCCAAGCTCCATCAAATGGAATAGATGCAGTGGACCACCTATTCTATTCAGGGAATTGGGACAAGGTTTGCAGGTCCTTTTGGTATAAAAAGTAACGGATGGGTATCTGGGTCTACTGGTAGCCAAATATAGTGGCAGCTTTCATGATTAAGGTCCTACCAGCCTTGATAATATGGGAATTATGGAGAGCGAGATGCGCGTGCAGATATTGAAATGAAATTCCCTCGGCTCGTACACTCTCCATGAACTGATCAAACAAAATTTGCAATCCTCTTGGGGCCAGCTGCAAAAAGTGATTGATCAACCTATTAACAGCAGAGCATACAGATTGGTTAGATGGCAAAAACCTCCGCCATTGGTTATCAAACTTAACACTGATGGTAGTTGCATTAATGGTAACTGTGGGATTGGGGGAGTCATTACAGATAACAATGGAAAATTCATACTAGCTTACTCAATATACATTATATTGGACCAGGCACTAGCAACTCAGCAGAAAGTAAGGCTATGCTCTATAGACTGCAACAATGCTGGCAAAGGGGGCTACACACCGTCGTAGCAGAGGTGGTCTCCAAACTGATAACCTCAGCAACACCATGGAGAATTATACAAATTGTAGAAGAGATCAACAGAATTGTCATTGAAAGGAATTGTATTGGGTCGGATGCAATCGAGTAAAGTTGGGACCGGGTGTAATGTGAGGTCGGGCCACCCCGGTCCGAAATCAACAAGTCGGGCATGCAGGCCGGAACAGCCGAAATGGGACAACCGATATGGTCGGCCATGGGATGTCTCGTAACAAAGGATCGGCTTCGGACCGTATATCTCGCCAATCCCGGATATCTCGCCAGGAGCAATTTCCTCAACCGTTATAGCCGTTATGCCATCATCTTAGGATATTCAATCCCGTAATTAATGGGATTTGCCTTGTAATCAGTCTTTTACTTTATTTAGGACTCTTTCATTTACCTATAAGAGGGGCATTGGCCCCCCATTGTAAGGCAGGACACATTTGAAGAGAGAAAAGGAATATATTCTGTTGTTATCCATTAATATCACCACTGTTCATCAAAATACTTCCCTATTTCTCATATTTCATCATCAGTTGTTGGACACTTGTGGTTTGACTGTTCTCTTTTACTTATTATACTTTGATCTTCTACGTCATATTTTCACGTTGTATCAAATTGATTCACGGATCCTTAGCACCACGAACAAATTCAATTGTTATCCGGTTTTAAGGGTAAACAGTTTGGCGCCCACCGTGGGGCAAAGGATATTAGTGAACTTTTGATACGTTTTCTCTTTCAAACACAATTTTACACTTGCTCTTTGCAAAATTCTCTATTTTTCAGGTTACAGATTAATCATGGCACAAATGAACAACGAGTTCAACAACCAAGTTGAAAACAACACCATGCCCGGACATGAGGTCCCAGT